>JAULJZ010150032.1:0-10156 GCA_032270985.1 Heliamphora pulchella | reverse complement strand
ATCAAGTCAATATAACGGGCTTGGGATAAGCCCAACATCTTACGTGATCGATCTCGTATGAGTTTGATCCCAAGGATCTGGCCCGCTTCTCCCAAGTCCTTCATGTCAAATTGACTCAATAACCACACCTTCACCGAAGATAGCAACCCCACATCGTTTTTGATAAGGAGATTGTCATCAACATAAATGACTAAAAATGTCACCTTATGCCCTTCGCACTTCCAGTACACGCAATACTCGATAGGATACTGATCAAAGTCAAAGGTTTTAATCGCCTGGTCAAATCGAGTGTTTAAAGACCTTGATTTTTGAAATTTTTCCAAAACTTTCAAAATTTTCTAATGATTTCCAAAAATTCTTCAAGTTTTTTAAAATTTACCCCAATTTTCTAAGATTCGTTCAAAAAAACAATAAAAAATCAAGACAACGCTTTCACCCCCAGATTTATATTTTTCTCGAAATAAACAATAAATTTTTTAAAGATTTTTTGCTAAAAATAATCACCCCTTTTGTTGGTTGTTTAAAAGATCCTAGTTATCCCTACTGTTTTGATCTCCATTGCATAAGTACCTAAGTTAAGCTTAAATCCCGATCATCATTCATCAATCAACACTCACACATCAAAATCATTCAACACATCAAAAATAAATCATCATCTTCAGTCATCATCATCAAAAGACACATCATATGGGAGATCCTACACATGCGTCTACGTTTGATATTCCATACTCTGGTATTAAAACAAGTAAAGATGGGATACTTACCGATGGGCGTCGATGAGATATATGATGATCAGGCTCCCGCAGAAGAAAGTCGACAGCAACAGCATTCTTGGGAGGCTCATAGCGTCTCAAGCCACGTGGAACTGCGCGATGAGGTAATGGGTCATACGTGTGCGGGTCGAAAGGTGCCAGATGACCGTCTCCAACATCGATGGCCAAAAAGTCAGCTACCGCGGCCTCCGCAGCAGCATCAGCAGCCGCCTGAGCCTCAACAGCTGCTCGTGCCTCCTCAGCAACTCGACAGAAAGCAAGCTCTGCATCAGGCGCATCCATCTCAGCAATGGGCTGCGTGGAAGTACCCCCACCAGCGGAGGGGTCCCGTCGTGCTCCCAAGTCGTCATCTCCATGGCCCAGGCCCGTCATGAAGAGGAAGGGAATCACAAATAAAAGGGTGAACATGGTGTGAGAGCTTAAAAACAAGAAAAGAACAAAAAAGCTTCGGAACAAAGAAAGTTTGGGAGAAAGACGAGAGAGCGTGAGAGAACTAGAGAGAGTGAGATATGAGGGAATGAGCCACACCCGCGTGTCTGGGGAGACCTTATGCGCGTCTCAAGTTGGCAGTCGCCATGTTCAGTGTGAGCGACCGCCAGGTATGCCAAGGATTTTGTGGCAACCGCCGTCTTAGAAGGGTTTTTATCCGGTGGCCGCCACCTCCGAAGGGTTTTAATAGTGGCGACCGCCATGTCAAAGGGAAAACGGCGCCAGTCTGCCAACAGTCACGTCGACGTTTTGGCGGGGAGGGGCTGTTTGGGTCTTTTGTTAATCTATTTATTATCCTATTCAAAAAATAAAAAATAATAATAATAATAATAAATAAAAGAAATAATAATAAAAATAAAAATATAATAAAAATAAAATTTCAGAAAAATAAAGTTTTGATTATTTTGATTTAATATTACTAATAAACTTCATAAATACTTTAAGAAAATCTTGTATGAGTTTTTAAACCCTTGTCTTTTAAAGTATTTTCTCTCTCCCTCTGGACAAATTTAACTTTAAGCCGTAGCTTGGCTTTCAATTATTCCGAGTCTTTACATCTTAGTTCGACCTCTTAAGTTGCAATCTTTCTTCCCAATAAATCAAAGTTTTCAGCCGTAACTTAGCTTCCGATCATTTCAGTCTCACTTCCGATAAACCTAATTCTAAATCCCGCATTCTTAGATCCTGGCTTAAACTGACCCGGTCCTCCTCATGACCATAAACTGACTCATCGGTCCTCTTCATAACCATAAACTGACTCGTCGATCCTTCTCATGACCCTAAACTGACCCGGTCCTCTTCATGACCATAAACTGACTCGTCGGTCCTCCTCATGACCATAAACTGACTCGTCGGTCCTTCTCATGACCCTAAACTGATCCGGTCCTCCTCATGACTATAAACTGACTCGTCGGTCCTCCTCATGACCCTAAACTGACTCGTCGGTCCTCCTCACGACTATAAACTGACTCGTCGGTCCTTACACGACCCTAAACTGACTCGTCGGTCCTCCTCACGACCCTAAACTAACTCATCGGTCTTCCTTAGGACCATAAACTGACTCGTCGATCCTCCTCATGACCCTAAACAGACTCATCGGTCCTCCTCACGACCCTAAACTGACTCGTCGGTCCTCCTCATGACCCTAAATAAACTCGTCAGACCTCCTCATGACCCTAAACTAACTCATCGGTCCTCTTCACGACCCTAAACTGACTCGTCGGTCTTCCTCATGACCTTAAACTGACTCATCAGTCCTCTTTACGATCCTAAATTGATTCTTCGGTCCTCCTCACGACCTTAAACTGACTCATCAGTCCTCTTTACGTCCCTAAACTGACTCGTTAGGTCCTCTTTATGACCTTAAACATATTCGTCGGGCCTCCTCACGATCCTAAACAGACTCGTTGGTCCTCCTCATGACCATAAAATGACTCATCGATCCTCCTCATGACCCTAAACTGACCCGTCGGTCCTCCTCACGACCATAAACTGATTCGTTGGTCGTCTTCATGACCCTAAACTGACTCATCGGTCCTCTTCACAACCATAAACTGACTCGTCGATCCTCCTCACGATCCTAAACTGACTCGTCAGTCCTCCTCATGACCCTAAACTAACTCGTCGGCCCTCCTCATGATCCTAAACTGACTCCTCGGTCCTCTTCACGACTCTAAACTGATTCGTCGGTCCTCTTCATGACCTTAAACTGACTCATCGGTCCTCTTCACGACCTTAAACTGACTTGTTGGTCCTCCTCATAACCTTAAACTGACTCATCGATCCTCTTTACGACCTTAAACTGATTCGTCGGTCCTCCTAACGACCTTAAACTGACTCATCGGTCATCTTCACGACCCTAAACTGACTTGTTAGGTCCTCCTTATGACCTTAAACTGATTCGTCGGTCCTCTTCACGACCCTAAACTGATTTATCGGTCCTCCTTGCGACCTTAAACTGACTCATCGTTCCTCTTCACGACCCTAAACTGATTCGTCGGTCCACCTCACGACCTTAAACTGACTCGTCGATCCTCCTCATGACCTAATACTGACTCATTGGTCCTTCCACGACTTAAAACTGAATGATCTTTTTCTTGATCTGTGTTATGACATCAGAACTTTCTTGCATTTGCATTGCAAAGTAAATGTCTGCATCATGTTAGTATTTATTCATGATAACATCCACATCATGTTTCTTATCATATTCATCTTTGCATTTTATCCTGGGAACTACGTTTTGGTCTGATCCCTAGCAAAAGGGGTACGTAGGCAGCTCGATGAAAATTCGAGTACGACCAACATCATATGCATGCTTGTGTACTTGTGGCCTAAGATAGACGGCTTGGTCAAATGGTTGTTGTCTCTAGGTCTTTGATATAACCTACTTCACGCGCTGCTATGCAAGTTATATCAAAGAGGAGCAACTGTAGACACCCCAATTTGATCCCGCCTAATCTTAGGCGAATTCGATGATGAAAAATAAGTGAAATAGTGCCTCAGTTCTATCATCAGGAAGTGATCCAAGCTCGGTATTTGAACTCGGAACCTTCGAACCAATGAAATTTTATCGAACTATCGAAACTTGCTGCCCAAGTAAGGCGACCGCTAACTTGCATTGTGGCGCCCGTCATAGAACTTTGTGAAAGTCCTAGCCAAAAGTGGCGACCGCCACATACCATCATGGCGACCGCCAACTCCCATTGTGGCGACCGCCATAGAACTTTGTAGAACCTTCCAAAAACATGGCGACCGCCAACTTGCATTGTGGCGACCGCCAACTCCAAATGGCCTAACGCGTCCCAAAACGTGGCAACACCTAATTAGTTGAAGAATTCTATAAATACCGTATCACCAGCGTACTTTTTCAGGACGAATTTTGAGTGAGAGAGACTCTGCTGATACATCGAACGATCCCGAGCCCCGACGCCGAAGTCCTGTCAAAATACTGAGTCCCGAACGTCTAATGCCTACATTAAAGCCTACATTGCTTGGATCACCACCCGAGGATTGGCACACCGAGGCACATTCCGCAACTTAAGGATTCTCTGACAATCTAGGTACCCCATTTAGATCCCCGATCTTTCTAAACTCTATTTTCTCTCTTTTAGGGTGATCGAGTTAATTGTCAATTTTAATTTGCACGTTTTTTTTATGTAGTTAACATTGTTTATTGCTTAATTTATTTCGTTGAATTTAGTCTTTTAAATTAATTTCTTAATTCACACCCCACATTAAGCACATTATCTTTTTATTCATTTACTTATTTACTTATTCAATGGTGTTAACATATTTTGGCAATTATAACTTAATAATGTTGTTAATTATTGTAATAATGCACCTACATTTATGTGAATGTAGTAATTAATACCACATTTCACATTTAAGCTAAATAGTTATTTTTAATTTCTTTTATCTTTTTAGTATTAGTTTAATTGTCTTTACTAGCATTTATTTTCATTATAATGTTAATGTAATTTCCTTTCAATGCATTATTTTTGTAATACTAGTTTAATGTTCTTTTTCTGGCATTTGTATTTCTTTTTTTTTTCCTTGTAGTATAGCTTACTTTCTTTTTTTATATAGCTTTAATTTCTTTTTAATGTTCTATTTTTTTAGCTTAATATTCATTTTTTAGTTTATACTTTCTATTTTCTTTTCTTTTCTTTCAATATTAATGTAATTTTCTTTTCTAATCTTTTATTTTCTCATTAGCTTTAATAAAATCTCATTTAGCATTTTTTTATTGCAATATTAATATTCATTTTTTCTTATAGAAATTCATTTTTCTTTTTTCTTTTTTCTTTTTTCTTTTTTTCCATAGTCTTTTTTTTATGGCACTTTGCTTTTATTTTGTTAAAACCAAAAAATCAAAAAAAGACTTTTAAATTAGTTTTCATCTTTAAGTAGTTCATAATTTTCTCTTTTAAAAATACTCCATTATTCTTTCCATTTCTTCTATTCTCTTTTTCTTATCTTTTATTCTCTTTTATATGCATAATTAAATCTTCTTTTATTTTCAAAACCCTCCATTATAAGCTTAACTTTTCTCTTATAAAATTTTTCTTTCTTTTTATTTTTGTTAAAACCTAAAAATCACAAAAAGCTTCATAAACTAGCTTTCATCTTTTAAGTGTTATTTTCTTTTGATTTCTTTTTATTTTCTTTTTGTCTTTTTTAAGTATAAAATCCTTCTTTTGTAGAATTTTCGTGTGCATTTCTCTCCTCTACTTAGTTTATTTCTTATCTAGTTTGTTTTGGTATTATACACGTTTTGGTCATTTTCTTTAAAACCATGTCTAGAATATATTAGTTTTTTTTTGTTTGCAATCCACGTTTAGGTAGTTTTAGCAACTTTAGTATATTTTTTTATTCTTTTAACCAAATTATGTTAGTTTAGGTTGTTTAAACAATATTACATGTGGCTATGTGTTTCATGTATCCTTTAAATAGAAATTGCATGCCATAAGATTTAGAATTTTACTTTCGACACTTATTTACTTTGGAGTGTTATGTACATATTCTATGTATTTTCTATACTTGATTTTTAGTGTTCTCTCTTTACCTCTATTTTTTTATTTGTATGCATTTGAAAAATTTTATTAAAGAACCAATGATGATTAGTAGAGGCCAACCTTATGGTTGGGCAAACGGGGTGCCTAACACCTTCCCTAATTTGTACCTTAGGCCCCGAATCCTTTTTCTCTAGTTAACGTTTTCAAAATTAATAGCCAATTTTGTTTTTCTTAGTTTTTCTCAAAAAACTAAGTGGCGACTCTATTTTCAACAAAAGAGATTTTCAAAATTTGATTTTCAAGGTGTTAAAATATTTTTCAAAATATCTTTTAAATTCTCTTATTTTTTATCCCTAAATCCCAAACGCCACATGATACAAATCATCTTTTGACTCACTCACAAGAGCCTTGAAAATCATTTGAAAACGATTTTTAGATCGCGATTCACACGAGTCTCAAAAATAATTCAAAAATTGGTCTATCCGTCCCACAATGCAGTTCATGCAAACCATGTAACTTCTTCGGATGAACCCGAGGGACCGCAGCCCCATCAATGCTTCTTCTTGACCTCTCGCCGAAGGGTTGTAACCCTAACGCAATCTTCTCAGCCTCTCGCCGATGAACCATAGCCCCAACGTAAACTGCTCGGCCTCTCGCCGAGAGACTGTAGCCCCAACCCAATATATCTTCTCGGCCTCATGGCGAGGGACCGTATCCCCACCGAATATCCCGTCAGCCAGAGCTAACATCCACAGAACCACATGTTCATATATCCCATTCCATACACTTATGCATAACCTAACAAGATTTAAATGCATAAAATCACAGACTATCACTACGTTTCACAAACCACGCCATATGCTACACACGTGACTCATACAACAATTGTAACCCATGCAACATGCACTACATGCATCTATTCCTCATATTTCACATAACCATACTTATAAAACCTTTGAGGTTTAAAGTATAAAATCACGTTACACATAACGATGTTAAGCCATGTAATTCACTTACATAACCCATACATAAATAAACTAGAGTTTTAAATGCACATAGCCAGTTATAAATGTACATAGCCATATATAACCCCACATCATGACGTCACCTACCATATAACCCCACATCATGACGTCACCTACCATATAACCCAACGTCCACTCACAGGGACAACCATCAACCCACAGAACCAAGCCTAACCCGACGGTCAATGCTAAATCCCTCAAACCACGAGCTCACAAATACCACCTTTTCCCTAAAGGTGCCATGAGCCCAAACACGCTCCATACCAAACCACAACGCACACAATCGTGCCCCAACAATCCACATCTAGCCATGCACATCACCCCCGAGGACGACATCTAAACCAACACCTGAAGCCACGACACGACTCCCGAAGCCACCACACAACCAATCGAATCTCAAAAAGAATCCAACAGTATTTCTGTCGATTAATCCCATAATCAATCAACTGAATACCGTTAGGAACTAATTGAGAACCAAGGACCCAACCACCAAACAACACAACAAACACTCAAGGAATAAGAAATTTGATAAAAAGTTCCATAAAGATGAAAAATAACCTTTTCCCAAACATTCGGTAAAAAATGGGTGAAAAACGGTTAAGAAATTTTGACATACCCTCACTATTTTGATCATAACTTTTTCTACAAAAATAATTTTAATATGAGAGAGATGCCATTTGAAAGAAGACTTTCGGGGCTTCAATTCAAACACAAAAATGACCCAATTCTGAGTCCAAACGAGGGAGATATGACCAAAACAAAACATTCCTGTGCAGCAGCCAGTCCGCTCGCGCGTGGAGACGGTGCATGAGCGCCCCATCGAGCGCCCCGAACAGCCCCCATTTCCCTATTTTCTATTTTAAGCCCTAAAACTCTCAAACACTCACTATAATGCTTCAAAACACATATAAACCTACCAACCCACATATTATTAACACCCATGAACATACACGAGCCCAAAACATCAAGAACCACCGAACGAAAAACCTCAAAACCCAGTTCACCCAACCAAAACCACACAAAACCCCTTTTAAACCAAAAACCCGATCTTTCAATCGATTTTTCATGTATTTTTAACCGGTAAAAATACACACGATTACACGTAGCACCCTTACAAGAATGGGAGTCTAAGATCCTATCTCGGTGAGTTAAAAACTTGACTCCTCGATTCACGTGCAAAATCGAACTTCACCGAAATAAAATTCTATCCGGATGAACACGTAGTCCACCGTTCCAAAAGCAAGGATCCGCTGTTGGATCGTTGAAAATCGAGCCCCGGGCCCCCGAGAAGTTAGAGAGAAGGCAGAGAGAAAAAAAGAGAAAACTTAGCTGAGAAGTTTTGAAAATATATTTTGAAAATATCTAACGCCAGATATTTGTAGGCCTCTAAAATGTTTTTTTTGAATTTTTTTGAAATTCGCACCGCAACATATCACGGCCCCGAAAACCTGCCCCGCATGCATATCTAAACCCGATCATGCATCAAAACACGTAAAAACATGCTATAACGAAAATACGAAATGCGTGTCGAAAAATGCCAAAAAAAATAGGTCAGGGTCTCACAACTCTACCCCTTAAAGGAATTTTATCCCCGAAATTCAACTCAAGGTCAAAAAAAACCACCACGTAGATCACAATAGACACAGGCATACGAGATGGTTAGCCAAACCATTCCTAGGATATAGTCAAACAAGGTTAGGCATCCTAAACACTGGCCAACTATCTCAAAGACTCGGGATCTATAACTCACCTCAACCTCACATCATCACCAACCACTGCCTCAACACAGCACACCACCCACGGAATCCATCACCAACACCCAAACAGATGCAAGAAAGTAACTGGTCCAAAACTTGCATACTCATAAAGTACCTCTTCTCACTGAAGGCATATCTGCATCATCCGGTACGATCGGTGCCCTTGATAAACTGGGAGCTATGAGAGCATACGCTCGGGGCAATGTCGCTCTGCCCTGTCCACCATAACTCGGTGCTATCGGCTGCCATACCGACTGAACTGATGTACTCCCACTTGCCATCCGAAAAGTCTGAACCGTAGGATACTGCTGTCGCTCCTGCATATACGAACCCTCTAGTGTGCCCACTGTACTCGGCACATTCTCCCTCTAGGGACAGTTCCTACGAATATGTCCATGTTGGCCACACCCGTAACAAATATGTTCCCTCCCCTGTGACTGACTCCATGAACCCGAGGACAGCTTCGGCTGCGGGCAATCCATCATACGATGTCCAGGCAGCCTGCACCGATAGCAAATCAACTCCCTCTGCTCTAGCCTCCCAGATGAAGCCACTGATGGTGCTGGTGCAGAGAACTGCTGTGGTAGTCCAGATGGATGAAAGCTAGGACCATAGGACCTCTGCCTCTTGCTGGAACACCCACCTGTTTGTGCCTTTGTCCCACCTTGAGGTGTCTTGGCTTCCTTGGAAGCTCATATCCCAGTCATAGTGTTCTCCACCCTCGTTGCTGCCTCCACCAGCTCTATGAACACCCGAAGTCCCATTGCGACCACACGCTCCCTGATCACTGGCCTCAAGCCTCGGTCAAACCTCATCGATCGCAACTCATCTGTGCTCACTAACTCTTGTGCAAATCGGGACAAGCTCGCGAACCTAGCCTCATACTGCATAACATCCATGCCCCCCTGGGTAAAAATGTGGAACTCCTCTATGTACAAGTCCCTATTCGAAGCCGAGAATTATTTCTCCAGAAACACTCCTGTAAAGGCTGCCCACGTGACTCCCACTGTGGTACTGGCATACCTCCACCACGCATAAGCATTACCTCTCAGCTAAAAGGCGGCAAAAGAAACCTGTAACTCATCCTCCACAATCTGCAGTGTGTCTAGGATCCGAGTCACCAACTCCAGCCACTCTATCGCCACAATAAGATCATGATCTCCAACGAAAGTAGGCGGATCCATGCGCCTGAACTCTTGCATCGCTACTATAGCCCTCGCCTTAGGTACTCCCTCTCTCTCCCTGACGATCTCACCTTTAACCAACTGCTGGATAGAACCCACAAGCACACGCAAAAACTCCGTCGCGTCCATCGGTCCTAGAGGAGCATTTGCATCCCCAGCATCAGGGATAAGAACATCCCCTTGGCCAACACCACGGCCACTGCCCCGACCATGGCCTCACCCTCTCCTCGCTGACATTGTGTCTATATGAAAAAGACAGAACATAAGATGCAGCACATAGCATAAACCACATAAGCATGCTAACAAATAGCCACATAAGTTCATGCTAAACAAAACCCCATATACCGATGAGAACTGACAAGAATTACGCGTCAATCTAGATAACCTACTCAAATTTTCTGCTAGAAATCACGT
>JAULJZ010150031.1:0-10157 GCA_032270985.1 Heliamphora pulchella | reverse complement strand
CTACGCCCCGCTTCTTCTCCGGCGCCGATTGTCCAGCTACCATATTGGCTAACTAGGCCTTACTCTGAAAATCCACCCTAGGCCCCATGTCCACCCACAACTGAAGTTCGAAGCAGGGAGCCCTACTCTATCTTCACCGTCACCAGGATGTTCTTTCCTTCCCCCATGACCTTGATACAAGCCCACCGAAGATGGCTCCTTTACATCGTATCTTTGTCAGGCTCTACGAAGCCTCCACAAAAATCCCCAAGGGCTTTGAATCTCTTCATATCCCACAAATGTGCCAGGAGAGCCACTACTGATTACTCTCACCCAACAACTTGGTGGAGTTGACCCCGGTCTATATCAACCACCGAGCGCCGCACACCAGTCCATAACAAGATGATGTTCCCCCAAAACCCAATCACCTTCCAAAATGTGGGCCGCCTGCTTTTTTGGGGAAAAGTGAAGAAGTAGAAGTCCCCATCACCGCCCAAAACATCCACACCAACCAGGATTAGCTATCGATGTTGAACTCACTCCTTCAGAGATGCTGCAGTTGGAATGGGATTAGAATCCCCCCTACCCAAACATTCAACCAGGCACTGCCCTAGAAATTCCACCACCTCTACTGAAGAATCAAACACAACCTCCACACCAAAATCTGACCCAGCTCTATCCTCCACCATAAAATTCCCTTCGAGCAATGCTTGCACACCTGCCACCTTCAGAAAAGACGCCTTCTACTTCAAAGTAGCCGCCAACCTTTCTCTGCCAAAACCCGACATAACCTTCGCAAAACATCGCCACCTGTTGCCAAACGCGGATTTCAGAATACAAAGCAGTCTCCTACTCTGGCCTTCAACCAAAGAAATTTCCAGGAAATTCCAGCATTATTAGATTTGCTCCGACAGACCACTGACCTGGGTCCATTCTTCAAACTCCCAACAACACCTGGCCCTTTTCTGGCTCTTGACACAAACTCCGCCATCTCAACTAGCCACCCAAACTCCTTGGCCAGGAAATATATGGACCACTGCAAACCGTGACCTCTCTCCGTAACCAGCAAAGATTCACTATCATAATCAAAATCGTATGACTTCCTGTCAAACTCGGCGATCCTCCTAAATGGGTTTATCGTAAAGTCATCTCCTCAAATTCAGAACCTGCTCTGTAAAACAAAGGTACCCCTATTAGCTCCAGCAGCATTCCAGGAGCATACAACATTCCTCAGCTTCAGTTTCTTCCCATTTATCAGCTCAAACAGGATTCCTATTGATATAGCAGCAGCTTGAGCTTCTTATTTATCAACTCCAGCAGCATCCTTATGTATAAAGATCAGATCTCATCCTATGTTTTCTTCCTAAGTGCTCTCTTTCAATTTCCCAGCTCTTAAGCATTCAATAGCATTGACTCTTCAGTTTTGTAGGAGTACAAAAACCAGTCCGCCTGTCTCCAGCAGTAATTCCTGCACAACACAATCTGCATTTTAGACTTTTCCTACCTTATACAGCCTCTATCAGCTTCAGCCAGCTTCTATGACAAATAATCAGTGCCTTCAAGCGTTCAAAACCATTTCATGAATCCCTTTGAGCTCCCCAAGTACGTAAACACTTGTTTTCAAAACTATAATGCCTTGATTTACATTTTGCAGACCTCCTCAGAGGGGTCAGACACACACCTAACTTCACGAGTGTCGTGCTCGACTCCCAAGAACCTGAGGGTGTTGCTAAAGCTACCTTCCATTGGCAAATGCCACATGCCCGGGCAATACCAAACACCATCCACAACTAGGAGACTACTTTAATTAAGAATTTAAAATACAGTAATCAATATTGTACCCCAGAACTCTAGAAACACCTACAAAGGTCTGCAATACTTAAGTTTTGCATTTCCTAGATGTGGATTTAATACAGGCTTAATGCAGGCATACCACAAATTGGGGAGCATTCAGGAAAAACTAGTGGGACAGTTACCATTCAGGATGAAATTACTAGAGATACAAGGTAGAAGTTCAATGGAATCAAAGATATTGGACACCCTTTGGAGTTTGGACCCAAGTTATTAGACGCAACTGGAGGTCACAGAGACCAGGACCAATCCCACCAAGTGTTTGGTGTAAAGAGTTTTAAATGTTCTGCTGGATCCTTCACTTGTGTCATGGTCTGTTTTGTACTTTTTTCCCTTGCACGTGCTGTTTGCCTCCACTTATTCAGACTTTGGCATATATCAGGGGGTATGTCCCCTCGATACTTGGTGTATCATTTTTGTATAAGAGAAACTGCAGGCAGCCTGGAACAGGTATTTTTAATGAAGTTCATTCTAAGAGAAGCAGCAGCTGAAACCAGAACTGTCTTACGCATGGGGGTATTATGTACCTGAGCTGATGTCTTTTCCATATTCTCCAATGTCTTCTGCTTTTCCCGTTTAATGTAATAAGGTTTGACAACGAATGCCTGTGGATATTCCAAATGAAGTTAGAATCAACAGAAAATGTCTACTCAAACAGGACTGCTAGAAACTCATTCTAAAAATGGATAAACAAAAAGGCCATTAACAACTCATTCTCACACCAATTGTGTTAAAGCTAAACCATACAGATCCCTAAGCAGTAATTAAAGAGCTAGGCCAAGAATAACTATCATGGACCCTTAATGTCAAAGCATCATATAAAGTACAAGCAAATATGCTAAAACATGTCCAGCAGGAGATAAATAAGCTTTGGTCATTCTCTTCAATACAATATATTTATAAAGATGCATATATGTGTAGGAAACACAGATGCATACCAGTACCAATCCAACATCGTGGATTCTATATCAGAGATCCACATGGCAACAAATCAGATTCAATCAAATATTCTGCCCTACTAATTCCATGGAATACTTTGGATTGAAAAGAGTATTGGAAAATCCACAGGGAAAAAAAAAAGAATATTCGAAAAATCTACAAACCAGGTTAGCAAAAACCATCTGATGATGCTAATTTTACACAAACTGACAAAAGATTTACAGTGATAGACATGAGGTGGCATCTTAATTTACCAACAGGCAACGGGCTACTCAAGGAAATGAGGAAATTTATCAGCATAAGATTCTACCTTCTAAATTTACTTGCTACATAAGGTTTTCTTTTGTGGAAAATAAATCAACTCTCCACATTTCTGCAGAAAATATTTTCATGCAATTAGAGAATGATTTTATGGAATGATCTCAAACTTTTTCTGCCTTTTACAGTCAATTATATTTATGCCTCTGATCACGCACATGAAAGACATTTTGAAAGTCTGACTCATTTTCGTACTTGTGTTCTATGTTAGCAATTGCACTTTAGCACAAATTCACAGATGCTGTTTAATTATGGAACCTGGTTACAATTGAGTCAATTCATAGACCACCTTAGGAAGCAATAACAAAAAACTCCTTTCATGAATTTAAGAGTGAGTGTAATAAATTACTCCGACTAAACAGATTGAAAAGAAATAAATGTGGGAATTCCTTGACAACCTTGAGTAAGAAGTAAAGTGACATTGGAATTACGAATGCTCCAGTTGCAATCACAGCATTTAAATGCCTGGAAAGCAGAATCTGCATGCAGTAGCCCATGAACAACATATTAACAAGCCAAAGCTGAAAGAGACATTAACATTAAGGGTAACCCGATCAGATACGAAAAATTATACAAGTACTTCTATCTAGAAGTAGAAACAAATAGCATTATTAACTTGAATTTATTGTCAGCCTTTATTTGCTTATCTAACACAAAATCCGTATGCACTATTTGCTGATACAAATCCTTCAAAGCATACGCAGCATGAATCTAACAAAAACTAGGAATCTGCATAAATCTGGATATTATATTAATCCCATAACTAATGATTGCTTCAACTGCTAAGAGATTGCCACACAACCAAATTGAGAAATAATTTAAGAGTCTAAAACTCCCATTGTTTTTCCCTTTCTGGTAATAATTTTATTTTGTTATGCCACGAAAATGCATTACTGAATACTGACCATGTTCTTGTGTCAAAGGTCAACAATCAAGATAGTGACCACTTAAAATAGGCTGTTAATGAGAAGGTATCTTTCAAAAAGTGCACACCATAAACAACATTCCACCTCAGAGATGCTGAAACAGACAGAAAGTGAGGTCCAAGCCTAAATAGTAAAGGTCCCACATAAAAAGAACACACCTTTTTCCTATCGAAAAGATTAAAAAGAACATGGAGAGTTGTGGCTCAAACAGTTATAAACAAAACTCATGGGGTTCAAACAAGTGAGAACATAAGATTGCACTTACAGGAACGATTAACTTTTGGCCCCCACGATGTAGTTCAAACTTCCAAAAAATACCCTACCAATAATAACGAAGAAGGTGAGATACAAACAACAGAATCAAGATACAACGTACAAAGAAAAATCACCACTAAAATCAACATCCCAAATGGAATCGATCCAGATGAACATAGATAATAACAATTCAAGGATCTTTAGTCTACATGAAGTCTTCCTAGAAAAATCACAGAACGGTGAGTTCAATCATTTCGCAACATCATATTTTTTAATCAAATAATCAAGGGTTCAAATGGAACAAGTTCAATAAAGATAGACCAACAGAACGATTGCAACAAACAACAAAAATGCAACAAGATTTTTGCAAGTATTTCCAATTAAAAACTTAAGGAAAACAGCTTAAGAAGCCCTCTTGTGTGCACCATTCAAACTATTATTCAACAGTAAAAGCAAGTAACATGATAACATGAGACACAAGAAAAAAAATCCAACAAATTGATTTCCATTTTGTCAACATAGCAATTATTATCAGTACCTTCTTCCACAGTGCATGCCCTACAGTCCATGTCAGAAACTTCTAGTGTAGGGCTTCGCTATATGGTTTTCGTGGATTGTATAAACCAAAATCTGTAATAATCAGAAAATATGGGCAGACAAACTCATGGTTCCCTGAGGAACAGACAGTAAGACACTCATCTGTACAAGCAACTTGTTAACGAATTGCCATGGATGCTTTGTTGGCTCCACCGTACCAAGGGTTTTAGATAACTGGTGGTAGGGTAACATACCTTTTAGTCCCATATTTCCTTATTTTTTATGGTCAGTATTATAACTTGTACATAATACATTTCTCCTCCGAACCCTACAATAAAAAGTGAACTCCTAACAAAGCCAAGTAAATGCAAAAGCAGAATGTTCATATTTCTCCATCTTCCTAAGCTTCAGGTTTTGACCTATAGCTCTAAATACCATCCTCCCTCAAGTGAGGTCACTTTTCTTTGTAAGGTGATTTATTCTTATATGATCTCTGAAGTTGAGATTTTGGCTTTCATGACCAATTTAAGCACAATCAACCCAACTAAGGTTGGCAGTGGGGTTACTCATTTCCATTCCATTATATCAAGGTCATACAGTCTCTACATCTTTTTCCAAAGTCTTTTCTCATGGCAACAAGCGAAGCCCATCTTTGCTCTTCTATTGCCTTTGGGTATCTATTAAATGGCATCACTCATCATTGCAATAAAGGTTTTCATAGCATATGCCAAAGCACTTTGTACAGCTTCCTACCTATTTTTGGTTTCAGGCAACGTAAAGCATCTCAAGAATGATCTGGTTCGAAGATAGAATTTCTTTTCTTTTTCTTCTAGAGCAGCAACAAGAGCACATAAAGGAAACAAGAGCAAGTACCTGAATTCCTACTGAATACAACATACGGACAGTGCTGAACTGAGATATTTTCCTTCCACCCCCAACTTCAATCTCAAGAGCAGAGCTGTAAAATGATGTAAAAAGTCACAGGAGAACAATCTGACTTGCACAAACGAATAATTGCACAGTTATATAAACACTAGGAAGGTTGCTCAAAATATTTAGTAGCATACTACACTGTCTTTATACCGGCTATTCTTAAGGTAGCTCAAACTATGAAAGCAAAGATACCATGAGAAAGTATGAGCTGTTCCTCTATCAGATGACAGCATAATAGCACATGAAGTGAATTGCAATAAAAAGATTGGCATACGAATGTCTGAATAGCAATTTGCTTTTTCTGGTTGAAATACAATGTAATGCTGTATTATACAATCACATAGCCAAAGTCACTCCATTTGAAGAGTGAAGACATCGTTGGTTCCATTGTTCTTTGCACCTCCCACATAAGCTAATTACATCTGCCATTTCTTGTCCTATAGAATAATAGGAAAATTGTGCATCCAATTAAAAAGCAGCACTAAACACATTAGCAAAATTTAATTGCCAAAAAGCCTAATTGTTTCTGGCACACCAAACTGTGACAGACTCATTGAGTCTGCCATTGATCAGCCATAAACTAATGCCAGCCAAGTTAATTTCAATTCTCAACATTTGTTTGTCGAGTTTCTAGCAGGTTAGCAAAAGTCGAAAGTCATCAATGGTGGCAGCAGCAAAATCCAAGAAGATTGATAATCACACCACGATATACTATATATAATCATCTCAGTAAAGTTGATAGTGAATTATGGGAGCAAGAAAAGAGAACCAATACGGAAAAAATAACTCAACTTGATTGTGACCATCTAAATTTGACTTTTGCTGCTTCTATTTCTTTAATCTTTTACGAAGGCAAATTTTCAAAATGAGAAACTTCCGAGGGCTCTGAATGTTCTCTCTCTAGTACCCACCTCCTTTGCTCCATCCTCTTCTAGAGCTACATTTGCAATCTTATTATTTGTAATTTTATTATCCCTAAGTTAGCATTGACCTCTTATCATCCCTAGCCAGAAAAGTAAAAAAATAAACATATAAACCAATAAAAGAAGGGAGTAGCTTCCTGAAGAGGCAAAGGAATATGCAAGAAAGTAGATCAACCTACTAGAGCCATCAGATTTCTCTAAGTAGCTAGACATTATGTTGAGTGTGGATGGGCTGTTTGTGGACCTATCCGAGAAGCTGTGGCAAGCACCGGGATGGCACAAGCCCATCAAAGGTATAAGGGATGAGCAGTAACGCTGTCTCACATGTAAAGAGATTGAGCATACTATTCTTCTGCTTTCACATAGATGGAGATGACCCACATGTACGGAGGCTCTCAGAACTTGGATCTCAGCTCACCAATGCATGGGATCGCGTGCTAGGTGACACATGGTTCATCCTCTTTGGACTGACAATCTGAAGTTTGCAACAATCAATAAAGCTGAAATACTGAGAGCCCTCGACGCTTGAAATATTCATTAGGTATGCAAAATAGGAAGGAATATGGAGCACAGCATTCCAATTGTAATCTGGATTTGTCTTCTCCCTCCCGGAACGGTCAAGGTGCAAGTCCCTTGAGTGAGGATGTTGCCATGCATATTGACGAACGCCCAACTATAGCCGCCAAGCCAAAAAATCCGATGCGATATGGGTCACTCAAGTGCTCAATGTGTGCAGCACCATCCCAAGAGAGTTTCTAAGCCCTCCTCTCCACCTAGGCAAGCATTATAGCATTGGCTTTAGAGATCAAGAAGAGAACATAAAAAATGTGAGCTCAGTCAAAGAAACACTTGGTTGAGCCACATGCATCAAGTGGACATGGGCACACTCTTCCTACGAATTGAGGCTCGGAGAAGGCTAGGCATGGGAAGAACAAGCTTGAGCAAAGAGTAGCTCGACTGAGCCAAGGGGTGTCTTGAGTATGCTTGGCCAAACGAGCTAAATGAAGCCCTTGGAGTGTCCCTCAATGCCTAGGCTCTATAACATGTACTGTGTACATTAGTGTCGCGGGGTTGGGCTTGGTGGAGTTCGAATGCCACACAGGGATAAGTTCCATTACGTCACTAAAGTGAGCAAATATTCAATGCTCTTGGAGCAAATCTAGGTGGTGTTCCAACTTCACATTTATTGGTGTGTTTAGTAGACCAATTACTTTTTTGTTATTGCTTTATTCAACATGTGAATATGTGTCATCTAATAATTTGAATAGAACATTGTTCCAAGAGTATTGAATAATTATTCCACTAAAGTATTGCCCCGTGACAATTAATCGAGCTATGCAAGCATGGGAAGAACAAGCTTGAGCAAAGAGTATCTCTGCTGAGCCAAGGGGCATCTCAAGCGTTAGATACATGTGTAAAATATGCAATATGTGCATGCGCTCATGAACCAATGAAAGAGTGCACACACAGCACTCACATGTGTCTAGTTTTATAATTAGGCTCCAGTGATGAAGTGATCGGGCCTAACAACCATATCTAATTATTATAGTGATGCAAGGTAAAATGAGAAGACGTTCAACAAGTAATTCTATTCACACAGACAGAGGTGGCCGGCTGCCGAAGGTGGGGATGAAAGTGGTGGGAGTGGGGACCTTGAGACTTGAGAGGAAATACCATTAGGGTTTTGTCCTTAATGATAGTTTCACAAAGCTTATAAAAAGTGTACTCAGAAGAAACCAAGGTAATAGAATCACCCCATTCAACGGCTAATTTGTACTCATTTGTATTCATTGTCGTAATAATGGGTACGCTTCATATTTGAAAATAGCCCCCCAACACATATACAAGGGCCCAGGAATATAACTTAAGTTGTTTTTCTCAATTATTGGTAGGATCTCAAATATATGAAACTTCCACTCATGGGACCTAACCTCTTTTTGTTCTCGCATCTTAATCGAGTGCAATTAGTTTATATTTATTTTTACAATATCAATGTATCAATACATTACAATTCTTTATTGTAAAGATACATATTATATTAGATTTTTTGATAAGTAGAGAATGTTATAGAAAATGCATTAAGGAACACAACCTGTATACAAAAGAAGGCCAGCCACAAAAAGGCCCTATACAATTCCATGTGTATCAAAAAGGTCCACAAAATCTACAAATTGATCAAGAAAAGGATACCACTCCTTCATCTCCCAACCATACAAAAGATTAACTAAAGAACTCCAAAATTTGAATTGGATGATGTCAAAAAGGCGACACTTTCCCTTCCGTCAATTGAGCCACATCAAACACAACAAAATCATCCGCTAAAACTTTCTCCGCCTCTTTTTGACCTCTAACTCCTTTGCCAACAAAGAAGTAGCTCTACTACCCTTCGAGGAAAAACCCTATCCAGGAGATAATTGAGGTCCAGAGATCCCAAGTCACTGGGCAATGAAAAATGAAGCATGGTTTAACAATAGACCAAGCTGTAAAAATTGGATGCATGCCCAGTTGACCAAACTAGGTGTACAAAACTTATGTTGTCTGTGATACAACATGGGTAATCTGTTCACCATCATTTCTCTTCTCATAATGACAATGGAATTGCTCGTACTAACTATTCTCATTATCTAACCCTATCCTTCTCACTGGAGAAATTATCAACATTTGTCGAAACAATCCCTTGGAACTATGAACTCAACGAGGATTTTTCAATTTTCAGAAAAAGACTTGAATAAAAAAAACTATTTAGCTCGGCTAGAGGTTTTTTCATATTGGCTTTCTTTTTGTGAAGTTTTTGTATATGCATGGCATCCCCTTTATGCCCTTTATATATTATATTTCTCATGTTTATCAAAAAAAGAAAAAACATTTTAGGACTATTTTATTTTTGTTCTTTATTACTTCCCATTCACGCAACTCAACATATTTCATATTAACATTCATGTGTGCAGCTAAGCTCAATCGTAACCATGTTACTTTACTGCATGTCATTTTGCAGCTTAAAGCATCACTGGCACTATAGTATCTGGTAATAACTTTAGAACACAAAAACAGATATTATATATGCCCATGAGGAAACAACTCTGATCTATATGTCATCAGAGTGGACTAATATTGCAACATAATGTTTTGTTGATTACTATTCATACTGCGTTTCACAGTTAGAAAAGGTTCTACTAGTCAGCTAAAAAAGTAAACAGACAAAAATCCTCTCTATTACTTTTGGATATACCTCATTCCCCATAATTCTACAAATTAATCGTTTTCAACCACGAGATAATTTGTTTTACTAACATTACCAATGATACATAAGACAGATGAAGAGGCTGACTAGAAAAGGCATCCTAAAGCCCATACAAGAATCTCTCTTGTTTCTTCATCCAATATGGACGAGATTATGGCTGCGCTGCATCTATGGGTTTTTATAAAAGCAATGTTCAATTAAAATTTAAAACCTACAGTCTCCATAGTTCTCAATCACCAAACTAAACTAAGCATG
>JAULJZ010150030.1:0-10157 GCA_032270985.1 Heliamphora pulchella | reverse complement strand
ATATAAATAATATCGCTATCCAACTCACCGAAAATATAGACCCATATAAGATCGCACCCTCTAATGAATCAAAACAACGAATATTAAATGTATACAAATCAATAATTATTTCAAGATTAAGAGGATAACATTATTCATAATAACCTTGGGGTGTGAATTAATTTATATAGTCACTACAAAATTAATTACCCCAAATGTCTCGTTCAGTACACACAAAATGTATTAGCACAGAGAATCGGAACAATAGATGACGCTATTATCTATTACCCAAAATCTGTCGATATTCTTCTCCCTAGCCTTTTTCCCCTTCAAGTCTCGAGACCATCGGGCTGTATGGGGAATGACTAGAGGGTCCGCTGAAGAGTTCACCGGGACGTGAAACCCGATGAACTCATAAGTCCAAAGCTGAAAAAGAGTAGATGTTAGCAAGTAGATAATAAATGATGGATAAACAAAAATGAATAAAAAGTGCAGAAATTAAAGCATACGTTCCAGACCCTCCAGTACCCCCCAATGCTGAGCTCCTGGGGGAACCGAGTGAGAGTCCTCATAAAGCTGTAGAGGGTGGCGAGAGCAGCTCCTCCCCAATCAAACGAAACAACCCGGTCAAGACGAACCAGGGCGCCCAAGTAATGCAAATGAACGGTATTCTCCTTGTTCTCGAACAAGGAGGTACCGAACATATACATCAGGAAACCTCGGGCGACCCACTCGTAGTGGCGAAGCTTGGTGCACTGAAAGTGGCGGAAGCACTCGAAGAACCAGGTGTATCGAACCTGGTCTCTATCCATCTACACTGGAATAGATCTGAGTAGGTACAGTAGTGTATCAGCAAAACAGGCGATGGACGGATCAAATGGAATGGGGGCTACGTCCCGAATGCCAGTGATTAGCGAGAAGTCAAGTGGCGTCAGGGTAGCCTCGAATGTGGTAAAGTGGAAGGTGTTGGTGGTATCCCATCACTGCTCGGCCAAGATTATCAGCCATACCCGGTCATTGCTCGTCCTACCCAACAAGGGTATGAAGCGAGCAAAGCCGAAAGCATCGATGTAAGCTCAGCTGGGAGCAAGGAGGGCATCATACCACTCCGACACCTCTCCAGAGGCAGAACCTCGGAATCCACGAACATAGTGACCAGCCTGAAAGAAGAAGACAAATAGAGAATATATAAAGCAGACCAAGCAAGAGATATGCAGCAAAAGACTGAATGCAATAAAAACCCTGGGTTTCTATGTGTGTGACGACCCTTCAAATCTTTCAAACCCTAGGAAATTAAGCCTCCTAAGTTCTAGTGCGCCAGGAAAATCTCTATCATTTTGTATTAATCATTCCTATCATTTTGTATTAATTATTCTTTCCAAAAAAATAAAATAAAAATGAAATAAAAATAAAAAAAATATAAAAAAAATATAAAAAAAATACATTTTGTGTTTTGCCCATTTTGCCCCCTAATTTTCTAGAATTTCCTAAGATTTTTGAAAAATATTTTCTAAAATTTTTGAAAATGTGCCCTAATTTTCTAAAAAATTTGAAAATTTGCCTTAATTAACTTAAAATGTTTGAAAAATTCTAGGAATTTTTGAAAATTTATCTTGATTTTCTAAAAAAATTTCTTAATTTTCTAGAATTTCTAAAAAATTCTCTTTAATCTTCTAGAAATTTTTGAAAATTTGCCCATTTTTCTAAGATTTTGTAAAAATTTCCTTTGATCTCCTAGGATTTTCTAAACAGTTTTCCTTAATTAGGATTTCGTAAATAAAATTAAACTCTAAAAAGATTTTGAAAAATGCCCCTTAATTTTCTAAAAGTAGTAATTTATGAAAATTTGCCATAGATTTTAGGATTTCTCGACAACAGATTTTCTAAAATTTTCCCTCTTAGTTTTAGCCCCAAAAACAAAAACAAAAAAATTAATCCCTTATTTTTTTTAAAAAAATAAATAAATAAAATAAAAAATAATAAAATAAAAAAAAATAATAAAATAATAAAATAATAAAAAGTCAAGCCATTTATTTTTGAGATTTTTGCTAAAATAATTGCCCCTTTATTGTTTACATCTAAACCCTAGTCCTAGTATCCCTACTGTTTTAATCTCCATTGCACAGGTACTTAAGCTAAGTCCAAATCTCATGCATTTATGTACAGATATCATTATCATTATCACAATCATCATATCACATCATGTCATATGGGGGATCCTAGGCATACGTCTATGTTTGAAATATATCATAAAAACATGTTTTAATATTGAAATAGCAAAGTTAGAGGGACCTACCGATGGACGTTGGCGAGACATGTGCTGATTAGGCTCCCGAAGAAGAACATCGGCAGCAACTGCATCAGTAGGTGGCTCGTAGAGTCTCATCCCGCCCGGAGTCAAGCGATGTAGAATTGGAGCGTAGGTGTGAGGATCGAAGGGTGCTGGATGGCCCTCCCCAACATCGGGATTGAGAAAATCGGCCATCTCAGCCTCAGCAGCAGTATCCACAACCGCTTGTGCCTTAGCAGCTGCTTGTGCCTCCTCAGCAGCACGATAAGAGGCACACTTCGCCTCAAGAACAAGTGCGTCCATCGCAGTAGAACGCAGTGTGGTGGTGACTCCGCCTATGGGAAGGCTAGAGGTTGGGCCCCCAAGAATCCCCATGGAAGAACTCTCAGCGGTAGAGGAACCCTGCCAAGCCCCTAAATCATCGTCGCCCTGACCCTGGCCCACCATGAACAAAAAAGGGATCACAAACAGTAGGGTGAACATCGTGTGAAAGCCAAGAAACAAGAAAAAGCAAGAAGAAGCGAGAAGAAGCAAGCAAAGAGCAAGAGAGAGTTTGAGAGCACGAGGGAGCTAGGGAGAGAGAGGAAATGAACAAATGAACTCCCACGCGCGCCTTAAAGGACCGGATGCGCGCCTTGAGTTGGCGGTCGTTACTTTCGAAGTGGGCGACCGCCATGATTATGAAACGACACATGGTGATCACCGTGTTGGAAGGATTTGGAGTCGACGACCGCCATGTCAGAGGGGTTTTGGCCTGGCGACCGCCAACACGTCAAACGTCACGTCACACCTGGTTCTAGCACCCGCCATGTCAGTAAGACATTATTCTGTTTTGAGAGGGGCTGTTTGGTTTTTCATTGTATTTTGGTGTGTTTATTATTGTGTATGTGTGTGATTACTTTATGAAAATTATTTTCTTCTTGTGTGTGTTATTTTGTATGCTTTAGCAAAAATGATTATATAAAAATAAAAATAATTTTTCTTATTTTGTGTGTGTTCTTCTAAAAAATAATCTTGGGAACTTTTTAAAAATAATTTTAAAATCTTTGGTGTTTTTCAAAAATATTTCAAGAAAATTTCATATTTTGCATGTTTTGCGCAAAGTAATTTGTGCATTTTTGCTTTTAACCCTTATCTTTTTGTGGTTTTTCTTCCGATAAATTTAATTTTAAGCCGTGACTTGGCTTTTAATTATTTTTTTATCTCGCTTTCAACTTGAATTTTTAGGTTTTGAGTCGACCTAATAATTTGGTATTTTTCTCCTGATAAATTTAATTTTAAGCCGTGACTTGGTTTTTAATTATTTTTATCTCGCTTTCATCCTGAATTTTTAGATCTTGACTCGACCTATTAATTTGGTATTTTTCTCTCCATAAATTTAATTTTAAGCCATGACTTGGCTTTTAATTATTTTTATCCCATGTTTCGTTCTGAAATTTTTTTAGGTCTTGACCTGACTTATTAATTCGTGATGACTGACTCATCGGTCCTTTTCATGACCCTAAACTGTTTCGTCGATCCTCCTCATGACCCTAAACTGACTCGTGGGTCCTCTTTGGTCCTCCTCATGGGTTCTAAACTGACTCGTCGATCCTCCTCGTGATCCTAAACTGACTTGTCGGTCCTCCTCATGACCTTAAACTGATTTTTCGGTCTCCTCATGACTTTAAACTGCCTTTAACCCCCATCGAACTTTTCACGACCTAAAATTGATTGATATTTTTTCTCTTGATTTGTGTTATGACCTTAAAACTTGCTTGCATTGTACATGTTTGCATTACACTGTAGCTGTCATGCATCATGATTAGGCTTATCTTGCATCTTTGCATTTTGTCCATAGAACTGCGTTTTGGTCTGATCCCTAGCAAAGGGGTACGTACGTAGGCAACTCAATGAAAATTCGAATACGACCAACATCATATGTATACTTGTGTGTTTGCGGCCTAAGATTGACGGCTCGGTCAAATGAAAATTGTCTCTGAATCTTTGATATAACTCGCATCACGCGTTGCTATGCAAGTTATATTAAAGAGGGGCAACTGTAGACACCCCAATTTGACCCCGCCTAATCTTAGGTGGATTCGATGATGAAAACAGTTAGAATGGTACTCTAGACACCCCAATTTCAGAAATGGCGACCGCCAACTCCAAAGGGCTTGACGTGTCCCAAAACGTGTCAGCATCTCATTGGTTGAAGAATTCTATAAATACCGTACCCCACAGTACGTTTTTAGTACAGAAATTTAGAGGAATGTTTAGTGAGATAAGCTCTTCCGAGTTGCTGAGCAATCCCGAGCCCCGACGCCAAAACCGTGTCAAAGTATCGAGTGCCAAACCTCTGATGCCTATATTGAAATCCTAACTTGGATCTCGAGGATTGGATCGTTGACACCATTCCCCGATTCGAGGATTCTTTAGCGGTCTAAGTATTTTGCTTGGATCTCCGGTCTTTCTAACTCAATTTTTTACCTCTTTAGGGTGACCGGGTTAATTTGATTATATCATCTTAATTACGTTCTTACATTACTTATATAGTTGTTACATTTATGTTTGAATTTAACTTTTAAGTTTTTTTAACTTACTTGTTTTATTTCTTTTCTTACTTGCATTAAGTTTACTAAATCATTAATTAGTGCTAACATATTTTGACAATTATAATTTATTAATGTTGTTAATTATTTTAATAATGTACTTACATTTATGTGGATATAGTTGCCAATACTACATTTACATTTGAATAAAATAATTGTAATTAATTTTAGTATTAGTTCAATTTCATTCACTAGTATATTTCATTTTTTTTCCTTTCTCTTTTAATGTAACTTTATTTTTATGTCCTATTTCTTTTTCTTTTCTTCAATGCCAACGTCCCATTTTATTTTCTTTTTAGCTTAATATTTCTTTATTAGTTTTTATTTTTTATTTTATTTTATTTTAATATTAGTGTAATTTTTTTTTCTAACACTTTACTTTCTTTTCTTTTCCTTTATTATTAGCTTTATTCTCCTTGTAAGATAGCCTTTTGTTTTATTTTATTTTCTTTTATTTATAAGCTTTACTTCTCTTTTAATGTTCCATTTTTCTTTTTTTTTTTTAACTTTATTTTCTTTTTATAGTACTTTTTTTATTGTTCTTTGATTTTGTTGAACTCAAAAATCATAAAAAAAAAAATTTAAAGCTAGATTTCATCTTTAAGTGTAATTTTTTTCTCGTTTGTTTTCTTTTTCTCTTATTTTCTTTTGTCTCTTTTAAAATATAAAATGTAAATAGTTAGATTTTCCTTTTATTAGTCTAATAGCATTTTTTAACCTTTTCATTTTAGCCTAATTTTGTTTTGTACACTTTTTGATAATGTCTATTTTTAGCATACTTAGTGTTAGCAACTCTTTTAGTATTTTGCTTGTTCTTTTATTTAAAATCATGTTAGTTTAGGTTGTTTAAATAAATATTACATGTGAGTGTGTTCTATGTATCTTTTAGTTAGAAATTGCATGCCGTAAAATTTAGAATTTTTCTTTTAATACATGTTTTATTTGGCGTTCTATATACTTATGTTATGTATTTTTCATATTTGATTTTGGATGTTCTCTCTTTGGCTCACCTTTCTTTATTTGCATGCATTTAAAAAATTTTATTAAAAAATCAATGATGATTAGTAGAGGCCAACATTACGGTTGGGCAAACAGGGTGCGTAACACCTTTTCTGATTCGTATCTTAGCTCCCGAATCCTCTTTCTCTGGTTAACGTTTTAAAGATCAAAAGCCATTTTTATTTTTCTTGATTTTTCTCAAAAATTCAGTGGCGACTCTATTTTCAATAAAAAAGAGTTTTCAAAATTTGATTTTTAAGGTGTTAAAATATTTTTCAAACATCTTTTGAATCCCATATTTTTGAATATTTTCAAACAACTCCTAAATCCCAGCGCTACAGTATCCAAAAACCTCTGACCTGAGTAGTAGAGAAAACATAAGAATAGCGTAGAAATCAACACACGCACCCACACAAGAAACCACACACACTGCACACAAGGTGTATTGCCCTGCCCTCCAAAGAAAAGATAGGAGCAAATCACTCAACAGGCTATGTAACAGCCTGCTTGGGACATCACCTAAAGAGGCATAACCGAACGGCTTGCAAGAACCCAGGAAGCAACAATACTACACAAGGAGCAAACACAGAAATAAGGTTAGCATAAACCTGACAACGCTCACTCAATGTATGGTGTATCACTCTACTCTCCAACAATAAATCCCAAAGCCTCACTGCTCCTTAAACCTTCCGAGCTAACCTGCACAAGACAAAACTAGTAGGTAATAAGGATTAGTTTTAAACCTCACTAACACTCACTCTAGGGTATATTTCTCTTCACTCCAAACAAAATTATCCCAAACCTCACAAGAAAAGTTGGCCTTCCCCTGTAGAGGAGAGAATAAAGCAATTCAATAATTAGTTACAAAAATATCCAGGGGGACACCCAAATCCTCTTGGATAGCCCTATTTGTAGAGGTGTCAAGGACCCGACGGTTAAAGGAGATCCTACCCCTAATAATCTCACAAATCTCCCTAAATGCCATTGTGTAACTACGAGTCGTACCTTGGAATTTCGAAGGTTACGATCTTTCCAAATGTAGTAGATGGTCACTGAGAGGGCCAACCTTCGGACCAGAGAGCTCAACACAGAAACACCTCCACCATTAGCCACCTTGGACCACCAGTCTTTCCAAGATGGCACACTCCACCCAACCTTACACTTGTTCAAGACCCAAGACCACACAAGCTGAGAGTAGGAGCATTGGAAAAAGAGATGGTCATGGGACTCATCAATACCAACGTACAAACTACACCTATAGTCACAATTTAACCCAAAGATTCTAAGCCTATCACCCGTGTTAAGCCTCCCCCTAATGGCCACCCAGAGGATGAAGCTAACCTTAGGAATGTGATGCTTGAACCAAACAATGTTATACCATCTAGGTCTAGGACGATGCTCACAGAGAACCTCACATAAGGAGTCAATGGATAACTTCCCACCATTGAGAAGCCATCTAATGCAGTCATTCCTCGAGGAGTTAGGTAAGCACCCTACATCCCTAGCCATCTCAATCAGGTCCATAGAGACTATCGACGGCCACTTCCAGTTACCCTGGTCCACAATGCACTGAACTTTCGACAACTTGTCAAGGTCAGAATCATAGATAATACGAGGGCCCTTTGATTCGAGGATAAGGCCCCAAGAATGCCAAGGGTCCAACCACAAGAAGGTATCCTAACCATTACCTACCTCATACTTGGCAAAAGGCCGAATCAAAGAACGAAGTTAGAGAAGCTTCCGCCAGCACTAGGAGGTGATTTGGGAAATCTTGACTGCCCAGAAGGAGTTACCTCGAAGGATATTAGATTTGATCCACATACACCATAGGAAAACAGCACCCCTAGTGAGCAAGAACCAAATGTGTTTAGCTACAACAGCTTTATTCCACATTACAAGAGATTTGATACCATGGGTTCGTCGCTAGCATTCTGATTTTGATGGCTTAGACTTTAGGTTGACACCAGTGGAGGCATCACGAATCTTAAGGTGGGACAAATCGCTTATTATATGATTGATTGATTGACTATTAAATTTTGTTGGCCTAGAGGATGGCATGGACCCCATGCCGTTGCCATTGACATTGAGTAAAACAGTTGTGGCATGAAGCCCGACGATGCATTTACTAGTCGCAACGAGGCGCGATGATGGCTTTGGTGATCAATGACCCATTAAAGTCTACTCTGATAATTCTCGATGTGGAATTCCTATTATGATCTCGGTGTATGTCGAGTTGGGTATTTCCATTACATACATGGAATCTCATACTCACATGTTTATTGACTTATCTGCCACCCTGTTATAAATTTGTCTGTCTCCTTAACTTTGAAATGTGCTTAAGTGTTACTTGGCATGCGTAGTGATAAATTTTATGCCGTGAGATTGTTTAGAAGGTTTATAGTGTTTTTTTACTAGGCTTTGGTTCATGGCATTCGTGCCACAGGTGAGGAAGAGTACTTAGAGGAAGTCGTCCCAGAGAGAGAAGAAGAATTCGAAGAACATGGTGAGTTCCAAGAGCATGTGGACCCCACTGATGCAGTCTAAGGATTCGAGACATCTATTTTTATTCTTTTGTTCAGTTTCCCTGCAATCCTTATAATATTTGAATACACTTGGTAAAACTGGAATCATTATGTACTTTTGAACAGTTCAAACTCCTTTATAATGTAATAATTAAGGTATGTAAATATGAATGAATGGCTAGAATATCTATTTATTTATATTTATGTATGTCCCGACATGCCCAGAGGACGGGGCATCACATCTTGAGTGCTTGGTCTTTAGGGTTTGGATCGAACCAAGGTTCTTAATCTTTTGGCGACCTAAGATCTTATAGGTTTACTGTTGCTAATACTAGGGGTTTGAACCGGACCCTTACAATCTACCCCCTTAAAATAAATTTTATCCTCAAAATTCATATCATACCTCATTCCGCGAACAGTTGGGAATAACTTGCCCTAATTGCTTCTTCTCGTTCCTAGGTTGATTCTTCGACTCCATGATGGCTCCAAAGAACTCGTACAAGCAGAATAGTCTTTCCTTGGAAAATCTTATCACACCGGTCGATTATCCTCCTTAGTCGTTCCTCGAATGTAGTGTCTTCATCAACATAGATTTCTTTCCAATTCAGAACATGGGTAGGATCAGGTTCATACTTCCTTAGCATCGATACATGGAAAACGCTGTAAACACTGGCGAGCTGCAGTGGTAGGGCTAGGCGGTACACTACGTCTCTAATTTTGGCCAAGATTTTGAACGGTCCAATGTATCTTGGGGCTTGCTTTTCTTTCTTGCCAAAATGTATGACTCCTTTGTCGCGATTGAATCTTTAGAAATACATGATCTCCCACTTCGAATTGGAACGGTCTCCGTCTTTGGTTGGCGTAACTCTCCTATCTACTCTGAGCAGTGGTGATTTGTCGTTGGATTAGTCTAATATTCTCGGTGGTTTCTTGTACTTGGTTAGGTCCAAGAAATGTCTTCTCTATTGCTTCGGTCCAACAAATCGGCGATCGACATGGCCTTCCGTAGAGAGCTTCATGTGGCGGCATGCCAATACTAGCTTGATAGCTATTGCTGTAGGCGAAAGTTAGATTGCCTAGAAAATTTGATTATCTAAGGTTTCGGTAACCTAGCTCATGTTATGTTTAATTTTAATGTAATTTCTTTGCATGCATGTCATATATTCATACAAGCCAAAGTTTTAGAACCTATTCAAGTCATAAAACTAAAAAATACTCACATGCAAGCACATGCAACACTTGATCACACATGAACAATCCATAATCTACTTCTACGACCCCTTTTTGAGTGAATCATTGTTTCTTATTCTTAGGGTTGATTATACAGATGGATTGAGGGCTATTTTATGAGAGAATGACAGAAGATTTTAGGGGATTTAATTACCATATTTGAAGACCTACGAGTGGAGGATGACCTAGGGACTTGGCTTTAATGCTCCTCCTTGCTCTTCCTCAGTTCCTTCTTCTTTTCTTCCTTCTTCTTTTCTTCCTTCTTCTTCCTTCTTTCTCTCCCAACTCTTGAAGAACACTTAGGGCTCTCAAGTCTAGTCTCTCTCCTCTCTCTCCACCAAAATATGAAGAAGAAAAGTCTTGGGAATGTATACTGAAAAGTCATGCTTTTTATGTATTTTATTCTAGATCCCTGGTTTATTAATGAGAAACATTTGAGATGATTTTTCATTTATGATTTTATATTTACATTTGTGATGTATGAATGCATAGTCTGTATATTCTATTCAGTATTTGACTCGGTGCGTGCTGCACGGAAGATCGGGT
>JAULJZ010150029.1:0-10157 GCA_032270985.1 Heliamphora pulchella | reverse complement strand
AATTAAAGATATTTATTTATAGGAAATGAAATATTAAAATCATCAAAATTAATTAATGAAGCACTTGGGCTAACACAAACATTAGATTTCATTTTGCAGGATGTATTCTATTTTGGGGGTGACTCGTAAATTTAATTTGTTTGATGGGTTGGATTCAACCTAAATGAACTCGTCAATGGAATGAGAGGTGCAAAAGTGAACAAACGTGAGTTGGGCGATGGCAATTCGCCGAAAGTCATTCCAATAAAAAAGTTAGAACTGGTTTTTGGTAAATAAAATGGTAAGAAAACAATTAGGTAGAATTTTAGCTAGCGAAAACAGATTATGCATATCTCTAGCCTTGAGAGAGTTTTCCTTTCATAGGGAGAGTGAGCATGCCTCTTTCCCCCAGTCCTCGTGATGATTTTTACTTGACATGCTGTCCTACAAAACGGCTTTGCCATTCTTGTCCACGTTAGTGGCGGTGGCAGACCAAATTTGGTCTCATCATCATAAATGCTCCCATCTCAGCCTATGCTTCGGTCCTACCTCCTTGCGCGAATACCATTACCTCATTCAAATCACACTTGGTGTCGGATATCTTCCAGTCCAAACACATTAAATGTTGTACGATACCGGTCAAATCTCATTTGCTGTTGTACGATCCAGGTCAGATCGCATTAAATACGTACCTATTGTCGAACTCTCACTTTTTGTCCAGAACGCTATTAGGTCGGTTTTTAAGTGGTCCTTCACTATTGGACCGCTTACCTTGGGCCTCTCCCCAAGACCGTTGGCAAGCCCAGCGGGCCATGGTGAATTAAATATGTGCCCCTTCATTTACCCATCATCTATCATCTTGCTCGACACCAAGGGGAGTTGACTTTCCCACATCTCCTCGATCGAGCACGACCGTGACTCAAATAGTCATCTCGGTCATTTTTGTTCGATCCATCTCCCTAGATTATTTATTACGAGCCGCCAGCCATTAAGGCTGCTATGGACACCCCGATTTGACCCTACCGAATCTTAGACTTATCTAGGTGAGTCCAATAATAAAAATCAAGTGGGATGACATGCAAAGTATCTAAACGATTGCCGAAAAGTGATTCAAAACCAGTACTTCGTGAGTTGAACCACATAATCAAAGCTTTTGAACCTTGAGGCCGCAACCTTTCAAACCTCACGACCTTGTTGTTCATTGGCCCAAATAGTTGTGCCCGCAACCTTTGAACCTTGCGACTGTCCCATTGAATGTCACGACCGCAACATGAAACTTTTGGAAATCCTAAAAAACCTCACGGTCGCAACCTTAACCGCAATCTTTTTAAGCATATTCCGAGTCTTGAAGGTGTCACTATCTCATTGGTTGGCATTTTCTATATAAACGTACCTTTGGTACGATTTTAGTAGGAGAATTTCAATTACACCGATATTCTGCCGCATTAACGACCCGCATCCCAATCTTCTATACATTCCTATTACCCGAGCACTGGAATTAGAGCACTTCCCGAGGATCGAATAGACAATCATTGATCCTCACGACTTGAGGTCACACTTAGATTGCCGCATTTCAAGTACCCTCGTTGGAACCCCGGCACTTCTCTTTCCACACCTCCTATCTCCTTGGAGAGGTTGGGTTAATTTCTTTATTTCAAGTTGGTAATTTGCATGCCGTTCTCTTAGCCTGATTATCATAGTCACATTATTTGTATGCTCAACAATTAGCTTGTTAGTATGAAATCAATCATATTTTTGTTATATCTCTGTTTAACGTAGTTCTAAATGTTTCTGTGATCACGTTACAAATTACATGTTAGCACCCAATACACTGTTTCTTAAAATTAGTAACGTAGTGCCCAAATACCCTGCGATCGCAACAAATGATGTTACGGACGCAATATTTTAACACTAACATCAGTGCGGTCGCTACAACCAATGTTGTGCCTGTATACCTTTTTTCCTTTTTCTTTGTGATCGCAACTTTTATATGTTATAGCCACAATCTTTTTCCATCTATAATAGCTTATTTTGTCTTTATAGTATTATGTCATGTTATATATGATCTACAGTATGCAGTTTATTGTGTGGTTTTAGCATGGTTAGGGTTTAGAATGTTTTAGGATAGCTTTTCTTTTCTTTAAACCCATGTTATGTTAGTGTTAATCACAGTTCAATTTTCACATGTTTAGGGATAGCTAATTGATTTCATCTTTTGTTCATCTCATGCTATTTTTACTATGTATCCTTAGTATAGATCTTGCATGTTTTAGGACTTGATTTTTTTATGCTTTATTTTGTATTCTATATACCTATGTTATGCTATTTTCTTATTTAATTTTAATTGTTCTCTATTTGTCTCTATCTTCTGTATTTACGTGCATTTGAGAAAATATAATTAAGAACTAATGATTATTGGTAAAGACCAATCTCACGGTTGGGCGAACGGGGTGACTAACACCTTTCCCAATTTGTACCTAGCCCTCGGACTCTTATTTTCTCTGGTTAACATTTTAACGATTATTGGCTCATTTTGTTTTTCTTTATTTTTCTAAAAAATCAAGTGACGACTCTAATTTTCAATAAAAAAAGGTTTTCAAGATTTTTTAGTTTTTAAGGTGTTAAAAAATTTTCAAAAAAACTTTTGAATTTCATATTTTTTGCAAAAACTTAAAATTCCGGCGCCAAAGTATTTTCTGGCAACTCTACTAGGGATCGAACCCAAAATCTCTGGTTTACAAAATCAAATAAGAGAGTTAAACTTGAAAGTACCATTGGTTCTTAATTATACTGTCTCATTTGCATTTTTCTATACATTTTGCATTGTTCTCATCCACTGCTTAGCCTACCCGATACCCCGGTTAGTTTATTGTCTCATGGGTATGTTGGGAAAGTAAGCAAGTCTTTTTGCCGCGCGCTCCGAGAGGTGCAGAAAAAAGGGTTTTTGCATACCGTTTGACCATGTCTTGCACTATATCTAGCAACTCTATTTAGAAGGTACTCAGTGTTTGATCAAATCGGCCTTTTTCTGCATATAGCAGCTTAGAACCCCCCATTAAGTATTAAACCTGTAGAATTATGTATTTCTATTTAATTGGATATTTTGTTTATATATGCTTTAGACCTTTGTTTGGTTGTTTGGTTTAGGATAGCTTCCCTCCCGGGATTATGCCCAGATTCTCTTTAGCCCTTTATTTGGCTTAGGCTAGCTTCTTTCTCGAGTTTTGTCTCGAGTTTTGGTTTAGAACCCTTCTTAGTTTAGAATAGCTTTCTCTCTCTCGAGGCTCTACCTGCGTTGTTAGTACAGCATTCTTGGCTTTGTTTAGGCTTGTTCTCTTCCTGGGGCTCTGCCCAGGTCCTATGCTTTCTTTAGAATCTATGTTGGATTAGGATAGTTTTTTCTCGAGTCCTTGTCCAGGTTTTGGCTTAAGATTTTGTTTAGTTTAGATTAGTTTTCCCTCTCAGAGTCTTGTTCGATTTTTCCTGTAGAACCTTTGTTTCAACCTTTTTTTCGGAGAGTTGTGTGTTCCTTTGTATAGTGTTAGTTGGGTTTTTTGGGCATCTTTCTCGGGGTCTTCGGTTGCTATGTTATGCTTTCTGATTTTCTATTGGTCTAGGCCCAACTGGGGCATCCTGTTGTTTTGGTGTCTGTACCCTATCGCAGTTTATTACACTGTGCTTGAAAAGTTTGCTATCTTTGCCAAAGTTCTGTCTGAGGAGCTTCTGATGCTCACTTCTCTCTTTTTGGGTTCTCAGGTTTGTTTTGGTTTTAGATCATTGGGTCAGGAGAGCTGTATCCTCTACGTGTTTGGGCCAGATCTGCTACTAGAAGACTTTACAAGGTATCTGAACAGACTGCAGAACCGTCCAAGATGGCAGAAAATAAGGTGAACTTGGTAGCCCTAATGAGAGCAATTGCTGATATACAGAGAGTGGTTGAACAACAGACACAAGCTTAGATTCAGTGTCAGACACATATTTAGATAATTTAAGCTCGTTTGCCAGGTCTAAACAAGCAATAGGAGAACCCGAATGAAAACGGTGAGGATTTTTGAGATGACAACTAGGGTCACGATAGACCACAGGTTGTTGTACCACCCCGAGTTCCTCGCCAGGTTGTGGTGAAAGATGAAAATACGGCCTAGTCCAAGGAATTCGCATTGAATAAAAAGATTGATAGGATAAAAAAGGTGCTGAGGAAAGTGAAAGGGATTGAGGAGTATATGCTCAATGTGGGAGGCTTATGCTTGTTCCTAGACGCCAAGCTCCCGGACAAGTTTAAGAGGCCAAAAATGGAAAAGTTTGATGAAATCGGAGACCCCCGGATCCATTTGAGGATAGATGTTGGTACCCTGTCTCCCATGAAAATTGACAATCAGTTGAAGGCAGAGTTGTTCCACCGGTCTCTCTTTGGGGCAGCTCAAAAGTGGTTTCTTTCTTTGGATGTTGCTAAAATCAGGATGTGGGAGGACATCGCTACAGCTTTTGTCAGCTAATACAGCTACAATGTCCAGCTAAACATAACCACTCGGGAGCTTGAGACCACCTGCGAAGAAAGTAGAGAGTCATTTGTGGACTTTTTGACCAGATGGAGGGGCAAAGCGGCCAAAATGACCAACCGACCAACAGAGAAAGAATATGTGAAAATTGTGATTAAGAATCTCCAATCCCCTTTGAAGTGTTATTTGATCATGCAGTCGCTCTCCACATTCGAGTAGCTATTCTATGCTGAGGTTTAGATAGAGGACGCCATTCTATCAGGAGACATTGAGAAAGCAGGGCCAAGCCAAAAATCGAGAAGGCCTTACCTCACCAACAATTCGAGAAAAAACTAGCCTACCTCTTCTACCAACCTCGTATCTCGAACAAACGAGATTAACCTACTGTACCCCCAATCAGACCAACCGAACCCTTTATCCTCTACACCACCCACAAGAAATAACCAACCACCACAACAAAAGATGTCGAGGAGAGTCTTTAATCCCCTTAACATACCTCTAACCATAGCTCTGAATCGACTTGTCGAGAAAGGGCTGATTAAGTTTCTTGATCCGATGCCGTTACCTAATCCTCTGCCATCGAGATACAACCCTTCCCAGTATTGCGTGTTCCATTAGAGCCACGAGCATTTGACTGATAATTGCTTAAGACTCCGCTATAAAATCCAAGACCTCATCAACAATAAAGTTATCCCACCGCCGTCTACCGTCCATAAGTCAAATGTCACAACCAATTCGCTGCCAAATCATGCCAAGCAAGCTGGTGTAAACTACATTCAGCTAAGGCAGTCAGAGGATCCCAACTGTTATATATGTCTGACACATCTTCAGCGCCCGTGTGTTTCAACCGTTGAGGAACAGTCTTGCTCATTGGTCATGACCGGGAATAGGTGGGAAATGAAAGAATGAAATGACGCATCCTGGGATGGATTTGAAATAGTAGTTCAAAAAGCTAATCAAGTTGAGGAGGAACGCAACGATGATGATGACTGGCCACTTAACTACCCAGTGCGGCCATATGGGTTTGGCCATGTTCTAGACAGCATTGCTCTTCCCCAGCTCTTTATAGAAGATGTGCATGTCTACAAGATGCAGTCCTATTGGCTAGTACGAGCGGTGTTAAAGTCAGATGGGGAGGAATGGACCGAGTTTTAGGCAACCCATGAGCCACAAGTGGGATAAATAGAAGAAAACATCTGGGGATTGGATGATGTCAACAAGTGGATGATGTCAGTCGAAGATGAAGAAGAGAGAAAAGGAAAATCGAAAAGTAGCGTTCTGAATGACCTATGGAAATTTGAGAGCTCTTTGAACATCACCGAGGTCAGACAAGCTGATAATGCAGTGCCAAGTTTATGGGATCCTAAGGAAGGAGTGGAGCACCTGACCAGGAGTGGAAGATACTTCAAACCGACTCAGCTAGAAAGAGGACAAACTAGTGGGAAAGGAAAGAAGAAAGACTAGAAAGAGGAAGATGACGTTGTGTTGAGACAGTTAAAAAAAACTTAGGCCAACATTAGCATTTAGGGTCTGCCAATGGCTTCGCACCAGCACCGACAAATCGTGCTGAAGGTTTTGAATAAGGCTAATGTCTCGATAGACGCAACTCCCGAACAGTTGATTGGGTTAATCCTACCAGCTGCAAAGCCTAAGGTAATATCCTTTTCTGACAAGGATTTACCATTGGAAGGAAGGAACCATAACAAACCCCTGTATATTATTGTCAAGTGTTTGGAAAAATGGGTTCCAATTACGCTCATCAATAATGGGTTGGCGCTGAATAACTATTCGCTTAGAACAATAGTTTGTTTGGAAATGAAGCCAGATTATTTTACGCCTGGCAATTAGGGGGTTAGAGCTTATGATAACACGAGGCGAGATGTGCCTGGGCTGGTGACATTTGTTGTGTCGGTTGGACCGCTGAAATCTTCCATAGAGTTTCATGTGTTAGATGTTTCAGCATCCTTCAATTTATTGTTGGGAAGACCGTGGGTCCATGACCCTGATGTACAAGTAGTTCCTTCTACCCTCCACCAGAAGTTAAAGCTGTTTAAGAACAGAGCAGTGCTGACTATTCACGGGGAGGATAGTATCTATCCCCCGAGAGAAGACAACTTAACTCTCCTAGAAGTTCAACACGGAGAGGGAGATGTATTCCTGAGCAGGTTTAGGTTTGATGAGGCTCAGGCAGTGCAGATGCTGTTAAAGGAGGAAAAAAGCTATATAAACCCCTATGTTGTCACTATGATGAGACGCATGTCTTATTTTCTGGGAATGAGTTTTGGACACCAACAATAAGGGATCCTGGAACCCATCTAGGTGTTGCAAAGCTCGTAGTATTTCGGTCTAGGGTATTAGCCGACATAAGAGAATCTAGAGAAGTCGAAAAAAGGACAGAGAGGAAAGAAGAGCAGATACGAGGGAACGTTTAATGGCTACTTCATCAAGGAAGGGATAGACTTTTCTTACTGTGGTTTTTCGGAACCATGGTTTGATAAGAAAACTAATTAAAAACTGTCAGGTCTGGAGATCTTCTTTAGTCACAAACTATCTGATACAGAGGAAGAGGAAGCAACATAAGAAAGAGAGAAGAAAAGAAAGATCCAAGAGGATAAGGAATGGGCAGATAAGCTGGGCAGCACCGACATGGGAGCTTTGTTCAATGATCAGATGGCTCAGATACGTATAGTTAACCAGGATTGCTTGATGATGGGCTATGGCGTGCTGACTGACTACAAGAAGCTCATCGTGGACGTGGCAACGAAAGATGTTAAAAATTGGTCTTTAGAATTTTGTAACTTGCACGATTCATGTCTCGAGTCTGAATATGAGTTGTGTGAGTTTTTGCCTTGTTCTGACCAGTTGGATGTCGAGTCTGATGGCACATCTGTCCAGGCATCCTCTTATGTGCTTGTTTTTGAATTTGTAATCCCTTCTCTTTTTAACATTAATGAAATGAACGAGATCTCTGGTTACCCTGCTTTTCCTGATTTAATTTATACGCTTTCTGATGATTTTGAATTCAAAAGGGATGTCCCCGAAGAAATACAAACTTTAATAAAAAGTGAAAAAAATGTTCACTAAACCTGTAATTAAAAAAACTTTGTCAATTAATCTGGGTAATAAAACTACTACATAAATTGTCCAAATCGATTCTTCATTACCTTCAATTGAACGTGAACAATTAATAACATTATTAAAATAACTCAAAAGACGTTTTTGCATGGTCTTATGAGGATATGCCCGGCATTGATCCTGAAATTGTTCAACACCATATCCTTTTGTATCCCGATGCCAAACCGATCAAGTAGAAATTGAGAAGGATACAGTAAGAATGAGCGCTGAAGATCAAGGAAGAAATCATCAAGCAGATCAACGCTGGATTCCTTATGGCAATTGAGTATCCGAAGTGGGTGGCCAATATTGTGCCAGTCTTGAAGAAAGATGGGTGTATTAGGGTCTGTGTGGATTTCTGGGATCTCAACAAGGCTAGCCCAAAGGACGACTTCCTATTGTAGCACATTGATGTCTTGGTAAATAGTACAGCAGGTCATGCACTCCTGTCATTCATGGATGGCTTCTTCGGGTACAATTAGATCTTAATGGACCCCGAAGACAGAGAAAAGACAACATTCACTACACTTTGGGGTACCTAATGTTACTGTGTGATGTCATTCGGTTTGAAGAATGCAGGGATAACCTATCAAACGGCTGCACTACCTTATTGCATCACATGATACACAATGAAGTCGAAGTATATGTGGACGATATGATTGTGAAATCCAAGAATCGAGACGACCATATCATAGCGTTGTAAAAATTCTTTGAAAGGATCAGAAAATACAAGATATGGCTCAATCCACAGAAGTGTGCCTTCGGAGTCACTGCATGAAAGATGCTCAGGTTCATGATCACCCAACGAGGTATCAAAGTCAACCCATCAAAAATCAAGGCAATTATGAAAATACCTCCCCCAAAGACCAAGCGGGAAGTCAGAGATTTTCTATGCCAAGTAGAGACCATCAGCCGATTCATAACCAAGCTGACAACCACCTGTGAGCCGTTGTTTCATCTGCTGAAGAAAGAGGTTAAGTTTGAGTGGGACCAGAAATGCCAAGATGCCTTTAAAGTTGTGCTTCAAGAATTGCAAAATCCACCTGTTCTAGCTCGTTCCGAGCCTGATAGGCCATTCATTCTTTATTTGTTAGTGACCGATTCGGTTATGGGTTGCATACTGGCACAAGAAGGAGAGATCGGAATTGAAAAGGCAATCTACTACTTGAGCAAAAAGATGACCGGATGTGAGATATGATACACACTATTGGAAAAGACATGTTAGCTTTGGTATGAGCTTTTCAAAAATTAAGACATTACATGTTATCTTTCACGGTGAGTGTAATCTTTTGGATGGATCCATTGAAGTACTTGTTTGAGAAGCCAGCACTAACAGGAAGACTGGCTCATTGGTTGTTGTTGCTGTTAGAGTTCGATCTCAAGTACGTCACCAGAAAATTTGTAAAGGTCAGAACAGTAGCTGAGTTTTTGGTTGACCAACCGATTGAAGGGGACGAGGGCGCAGAGTTTCAGTTCCCTGACGAATAGCTTATGTGAGTTAGGGACGACAAATGGACTTTGTATGTTGGCGGTGCATCCAATTAGTATGGCTATGGTATAGAAGTTCTCCTGGTTACGTTTGACGAACCACACATTCCTCTATCCCTAAAGCTCAATTTCGAAGTTACCAACAACCAAGCCGAGTATGAAGCATGCTTGGCTGGGTTAGAGGAAACCTTAGAACTAAGGGCAAAGAAACTAGAAGTGATTGGGGACTTGGCATTAGTGGTCTCATAGGTGAGAGGAGAATGGAAGGTTAAAGATGAAACGCTGATCCTTTATCACCAAGAGCTTGAGAAGCTGATTCTATACTTTGAATTAGTGGTTTTCACCCATGTGCTGAGACTGCAAAATAAGTTCGCCGATGCCTTAGCTACTTTGGCCTCAATGATCGACATACCGTCTGGAATCAGGATGAGGCTACTGATAATTGAGCAGAAAAGTAAGCCTACATATGAGATGATAGCATCAATCGAAGAACGCACAGATGAACTCCCTTGGTACTTTGACATACAAAATTTTATGAAAAAGGGAGAATACCCCAAGTATGCTAGCAAAAAGTATAAAAAAACGATAAGGAGAGTATCTGCGCAGTTTGTCGTTTGTAGAGGAAAGCTGTACAAACAATGGCATTCTGGGGTCAACAAGTTATGCGTCAGTAGTGAAAAATGTCGAGAACCGATGAAAGGAATACATGCTAGAGTTTGCGGTCCTCACATGAGTGTAAATATGTTAGCCAAGAAGATCATGTTACAAGGGTACTTTTGGATGATTATGGAAACAGAATGCATTCAGTTCATGCGAATGTGTCAAAAGTGTTAGATCCATGCGAACCTCATGCATTTCCCCCTTCCCAACTTTATAGCTTAACGTCACCATGTGTAGATACCCCAATTTGACCCCGCCCAATCTTAGACGAATTCGATGATGAAAACAGGTAAAATAGTGCCTCTGTTTGATCCTTGAAAAGTGATCCCAGCTCGGTATTGTAGACACCCCAATTTGACCCCGCCTAATTTTAGGCGAATCCGATGATGAAAATAGGTGGAATAGTGCCTCAGTACG
>JAULJZ010150028.1:0-10158 GCA_032270985.1 Heliamphora pulchella | reverse complement strand
AATTAAATATTGATAAAAATAATACAAAAATATGAAATTTAGTTTTAAAACTTAAATTAAAACTAATATAAAAGTAGATAAAAATGTACACCAAGTTATAAAATTACACAAAAATCAAAATTTGGCCAATCACCTCAACAAAATAATGTTATAATTATACTACAATATAAAAATTTAGTGTAACACTTAAAATTGTTATTTTAATTTTAAACTATAATTATCATGCATAAAAATATACATTAAATTAATTTTTGGACACTTTTCTTGAATAACATAGTATAAATATATCATGCAAACTTAAGTAAATCATTATAATACAATAAAATTTCAAATCTTAGAGCCAAACATCACCATGGCCAGCCATTATAGATACTCCTACACTCAACCCATTATTTTATTACATTATGTCATTCTTGCATGCAAAATCATAGGGTAGAGCCACTACCCAACCTTACACTTTCATGATGGCTTCCCCACAACTATTTCTCTACAAAATCAACCTTTGTCTTTCTTCGCTACAAAAAAAAATCTGAAATTAAAAGTGATATAGAGAGAGATATAGAGAGAGAAAAAGAAGAGAAGAAGGAGAGAAGAATGAGACAAGTTCTAGTCTTGGTTCTTGCACTTTGAGCCCATGTTTTTGGTGTTTTTGTTCAAGCTTCTTTATCTCCAACAACTTCAACCCCATATTCAAGGTAGAAACAATATTTTCATACATTTATTTTTCATTTACAAGTCTTCTCTCATATCTCAATCTCACAAAAACCTAAGATCCATGCTCAAACTCATGTCTTCTTCATACTCAAATCTGTCCAGAAAGAATTTTTGTCAAAATCCGATTTTTGTCATTTTTTTTGAGTGATCTAGACTCATAAAAAGTTTTTGAAATTCTTACCATAGTTTCATGTGTATATTGTTTGCTTGCACGAATTTTTCTTGAGACCCAAATCTTTTTCCTTATTTTTCTAAAAATAGAGAAGTAAATTGGGGTAAAATGACTATTTGGATAGACCACTTTGAATCCATACCATTTACTATAGCAGTAATCTCTCGGTGTTGTTTTTATATGGTTGGATAGATAAACGTCTTATTTTTCTAACTCCACTGGAATCAACCTGTTTTCATATGTATGGAGAAAATGGCAACGATTCTCCCAAAATGTGTCGAATCTGGACACTGTTTGGTAGAATATTTATAATAAATTCAAGAAAAATGAAACAACTGCAAGGTTAAGTCCCAGAGCTTCTAAACTCATAGAACTACCACTGTAAAATTTTTAAAATGAATGTTTAAGTCTAAGTCTTCGTTTCTATATTTTAAGCCACTACGTTTTTACGCCACTATTCTGGAAATATTTCTCTACACTGTCAAAGAAATTTTTTTTGTTAAAACTAAAGGCCATAGAGGCAAAATTTGAAAAAGTGTACAACATAAAGAGTGTTCAGAACATCCCAAATAAGGTTCCTACCAAATATCAGATTTTATTTCCAAGTCTAAGTATTTTAAAAATCCTAAAATCAGTAGCTAAAACCTGAAAATTCTTACTATGATTAAATGTGATTTAGTATTAATGCTATTGTTTTGGATTTTTTATGTTGTGTTATGCATGATTAAATAATTAGAATGTGTGATATTGTCTTGATATATTTATACAATTTTAGTGGTTGAATTACTTACATGCAAATTTGGTTAAATCATTGATCTATAGACATTGTGTTTTAGCCTAAGTATTTTGAGGTGACTTTAAATTAATTTGTGCACTTTTATCTTACATGCTAATTAATCATATCCAGGAAATGAATTCTCATGTAAGTTAAAAATCGTAATTTTAGCATATGATATCATGCCACATCATCATTGGGTGGGTTTTACGGGGCTCACCATTTTATTTTAAGAAAAGAATGAAAATTGAACCGTAGGGTTAGTATTGTGGTTGATGAAATTAAAATTCTTAAAAATTTTGATATTTGAAAATATTGTGATATTGTCTATATGCCCTGATTTGTTTTGGGATGATTTTTCCCCAAGTGCTAAATGCACCATATTGTTTATGATATATTTTCGGTGAAGGCGGTTCGGGTGGCATAATAATCGAAGTTAGATTTCGCGATGTGAGACCCTGACCCGTTACCTTTTTTCAGCGTTTTCGGACGCGTGTTACGTGTTTTTGTTTGAGTATGTTTTTATTACTTTGATGCATGATCGGGCTTAGATATGCATGCGGAGTCGGTTCCCGGGGCCGTTGGGCATTGCGGTGCGAATTTCAAAAATTTTCAAAAAAAATTTTTTTGAAGGCTTATAAATATCTGGAGTTAGATATTTTTAAAAGATATTTTCGAAACTTAACGACTAAGTTTCCTCTATTTTCTCTCTGCCTTCTCTCTAACTTCTCGGGGACTCGGGGATCGATTTTTTACGTTCCAACAGCGGATCCTTACTATTGGCACGGTGGGCTACGCGTTCATCCGGACAGAATTTTATTTTAACGAAACTCGATTTTGCACGTGGATCGAAGTGTCAAGTTTTGAACTCACCGAGGTAAGATTCTAGACATATATATTTTATAAGAGTGTTACGTGTAATCGGGTGTATTTTTACCGGCCGAATTGCTGTAGATCTGATTTTCTGTAAAAGTTGAGTTTTTGAGTTAAAAATCAATTTTATCTCAATTTCAGTGGATGAAATCGTGTTTCGAGGGTTTTTTCGTGGTTTTGGTGTTTGGCTTGGACGTGTGTACATTCGTGAGTGTTAATTATATGTGGGTTGGTAAGTTTATGTGTGTTTAGAAGCATTATAGTGAGTGTTTGAGAGTTTACGGGCTTAGAATTCGTTACAAGGACGTTCTGGAGCATCTGTGCGCGTTGAAGGGTGCTCCAGCTCTGAGTGGGCGCCTAGTGGGCGCTGTATTCTGGTGGTGAGGTGCTCAAGCGCTCTGCGAGCGCCTTGCGAGCTCCAGGTCCGCAAGGCTATTTTTTAGCCTTTTTCTATTGATCGTATCTCCCTCATCTGGACTCAGAATTGGTTTGTTTTTGTGTTCAAATTGAAGCCCCAAAAGTCTTGTTTCCAATGACACCTCTCTTACTTTAAAATTTTTTTGGTAGAAAAAGTTATAATCAAAAGAGTGAAGGTATGTCAAGATTTTCAAACTATTTTTCACCCAAGTTTGGCCGAATGTTTAGGAAATGGTTGTTGTTCATCCTTGTTGGCCCTTTTGATCAAATTTCATGTTCCTTGGGGTGTTGTGGTGCCTTCGTGGGCGTCGTGGGCTTGTGTTGGGCAGTGTTGGTGGTTTGGTGGTCGAGTTTTGGTTTTCGATTTGTGTTCTTTGGTATTCAATTGATTAATTTATGGGAATTAGTTGATTCAAATACATTTGGATTCCTTTTGGGGTCAATTGGTCGTGCTGTGGTTTCGGGGGTCGTGCCGTGGCCTCGGGTGTTTGTTAGGTGTTATCCTCAGAGCTGACGTGCATGGTTAGATGCGGGTTGTTGGGGCACGATTTTGTGGGTAGTGCTTGAGCATTGTTGGTTGTGGGTTCCCGATTGTTCCTGTGAGTGGATGTCGGGTTTTATAGCGGGTGATGTCACGGTTTTAGGTTATATGGCTATGCGTGTTTATAGTTGGCTTTATGTATTTATAACTGCAGTTTGTTATGCATGGATTATGTAAGTGAATTACATGGTTTTGGTATCATTACGTGTACTGTAGTTGCATTCTTTAGAACTCAGAGGTTTTATAGGCATGGTTATGTGGAATATGCGGAACGGATGCATATGGTATGTGCAGCATATGACGTGGTTTGTGAAACGTAGTGATGGTACGTGGTTTTATGCATTTAAATCCTGAGTAGGTTATGCATAGGTGTATGGAATGAGATAGATAGTTATGTTAGCTCTGGTTGACGGTGATTACGTTAGGGTTACGACCCTTTGGTTAAAGTCCGAGAAGATTACGTTAGGGTTACGAATCTTCGGTTAAAGTCCGTAAAGAGGTGTTCTATAGGGCTACGGTCCCTTGGTGAAAGTCCGTAAAGATACATTGACGGGTGCTACGGTCCATTGGTGAAAGTCCGAGAAGATGCATGAATTGCATGAACTGCATTATGGGACGGATAGACCAGTTTTTAAATTGTTTTAAGAGTCGTGTGAATCAAGATCTAAAAACCCTTTTTCAACTATTTTCAAGGCTCTGGTGAGTGAGTCAAAACATGGTTTGTATCCTAGCTTTCCCTTGCATGTGAAATCGTTTTCAAGGCTTGAAAGAGAGTCTAAACGTGCACTTCAATTTCCTAGCATGTTTTGTTTATATTGCATGCTTGTCTAGTTTCTACTGAGCCTTGGCTCACGGTGTGGGATTTGATTTTCTTCAGGTACCGGTCACGCTGGTTGATCTAGTGGTGCTGAAGAGGTGGAAGAGTTATAGTCTCCCCTTTTTGTTTCTATCTGTATCATCTATGCTTAATACATGTTTTTCAGTGTTGGAGCCTTGTAATGTATGCCGTTTAGCATTTATATACAATACATGTATGTTTATTTTGAGAGTGTATTCTCGGGCTGGGTGTTTCACGTGGCCTGGAATTTGGGGCGTGACACGCGATCCCGCGGTGGACCTTGACTTAAGATCCGAGGGCCAGACCATCGCTGACACCTTGCCGTCAGTGATAACCCAGCTGGACACTTAGTCTGCTACGTAGTCATCCCACGGCTTAAGGAACACTCCTTGTCGGTCAATAGACTTAGTCAGCGTAATTGGGATCATGAGGTTTTAGGATTGTTTCCCTGGGGCGGGAGAACCTAAAATAACTTAAATTTTAATTGGATTAAAAAATTAAATTGGTTTCATCATTTCTCATCATAATCACTATCATGATTAACCTGCTATTTTATCTGTCATGTTTTGACCTGTTACATGAGAAATATTTGTATGTTGGTGTGAGTTTCTCGGGCACTCCATGCCAGGTTCCGAAGAGTTGGAAGAGCTTATTGACGAGTACGTTGATGCGGACATAGAGCCTTGATTAAGAGTTTTTGGCTTTCCTCCTAGCCTTCCTCGGCTACGCAGTACCAGTTTTGTGGATATTCACCTGTTTCATGTATTGTTTGATGTACTCCAAAAGGATTTTAGTTGGGTCTGTACTATATAACTCTATAATATCTATTTTTTTAGCATGTGTAAGTATTATCATTATTTAATTTTCGCAGCCCTATTAGTTAATTGCCACTCTAGATGCTCTCGAGATTTGGGACGTCACAATATGGTATCAGAGCTTAGGTTCAACCCTTACCCATGCGACCGTTGACCTAAGCTTTGACTTTTAGACTTGGACTTTTAGATTGGTTAGGCCCTTACCCATGCCAAAGTTGTACAAATAGTAGACTTTTGACCCACGTACCCCACCTAGGAGTTAGATTCTTTGACTTTTGGCCAAAAAGTGTTGAACTCTAGTCTATGATGGACTGACAGAGTTCTTTGTTCCTTAACCCAACGGTGTCTACACTATTGAACTTTAACCCGTAAAAGTGATTGTATCCTCCAGTCTTCTGTGACATTTCTTTTCATTTGAGTCGCGTAACCTCATAATCATTCACTCTGACTCATCTACACTCGATAAAATTCATTCCGAACCTGATATATCATTTTCTTATAAGCTTTTGATGATCTGCCTTATCGTGAGAGTAACTTTGTGAATCTTTTCTATACCATTGAAAATTCTTTCCATGGGAGTAGCTTTGGATGCTTGAATTGAAGTACGTCAGGCCGACGTAACTTCAGAGCAAGTATCTAGTTAGCTACCCATCACTTTGCATTGATTTCTTGAAATCTATGAATTTATCGTCCTTCTTGAATCCCATGTGTGTATTCTTGTAAACCCAAATATATCCTTGTTTTGCCTTAGAAATCATGTTCTACAGACCAGCAGTAATATTCGTTAAAGTATAAAATTTTTTGAGAAACGTTGAACTACGTGGACACTTTTAGAACATTCGAACCACGAGTCAGATCTACCCCTTGCATTATAGTTTATGTCACGCCCCAAAACCTGGGATCACGTGAAAATCCACCAAATACCAACTTTTACAAAAGAATAGGTTTTCATACAATCAAATCCACCTGTTAAAATAACAAGAAAACCTAGTATGCATCTCTCATAAGCAATAAACATCCTGTATAACATGCATAAATATATCGCCTTATGGCGTACAAAACTGCCTTCAGAAACAGGCATACCAAAAAGGAAAACTAAAAAAGTCTTTTGCCACCACGGGCATCACCAAGCTACTCCTCATCCACATCATCACCTAAAAATGATTTTACAGAAAATTTTCACCCGTGAGACGAATCCCAATAGAAACAGATAATAAGCTGTAAAGCAGGAATATGCAATCATACAGTGGGAGCGAACTCAACCACGAAACCAAAATAGGTTTTCCATCCAAAACCCTCATGTTTTTCCATCAGACTACACAAGTCTCCCAAAACAGTTTTATTTCATAAAACCATGTTTTCATCCTTCAAACCATGTATTGCAACAAATGCAAATAAATCACTGCAGTTAAGAAAAAATAGTAACCAAACATTGTTTCCCTCGCAGAATGTACCATCGCAAAATAGAAGAGTATGATCCTATGTACCGACTCTATCACAAGGGGACAGAGTAACAACTATAGACCCCTGTCTAGTATCTAATCCCCATACATCATGGGACCGATTAGATACACACAAGTTCTATACAGAACACCACGACGAACCACTCAATTTGCAGGTACGACCCCGAGGGAGCTGAGCATCCATCCGCCTCAATTTATGGTGAGTAACCCGAAGGACCTGAGTACCTACACTACGCACGTTTTCGAACTTACACCGAGGGCAACTCGTGCCAAATACACGTCATCCCGGTACATCTAGATAATCTTCTAAAAACATTTCTCAAACCGGTACATTATACATGTACATAGATCCATCCATCACCAAAAGATCAAAACAAAACATATTCAAAATGTTTTCCCCCGAAGCAATAATACAATGCATGTACAAGCATGAGATCCAATCCATGAAACCATGGAGATCAAACTAAAACATGTAAAAACATACACATTTTATGAAAATATTTTGGGAAGTGAGACTCAACCCCAAGGGTTAGCTCCAAACCTCCAATAAACGCATTTTTCATCAAAACCCCTCCTTTTTCTCAAAAGAAACCCAACTTTTTTCCGCAAAGGAATCACCAAAAAGCCAAAGCAAACAGCCACCATTTCAGTCGACTGGACTCCTCCCCAGTCGATTGAAAAGCCTTCTGGAAAAACACCATTTCGAGTAGAAAACGTTTCAGTTGACTGACCCCTAGAGTCCAGTCGACTGAACCTCCTAACTCAAGATCCAGTCGACTGAACTCATTGGTCTAGTCGACTGAATTTTCCAAGAAAATGTTTTTAACTATACTTTTGTGATTTCAAACCTCAAATCAAGCCTCCAAACTCCTGTTTTTGATATCCACAAGCACACCCTAGCTTAGAACTATCACAAAACCTCAAAAGAAACATTCAACACCCGATTTCATCCAACCGAAATGCCGAAAAGAGTTTTAAAACCAAAAATCCTAACTTCGAAACAAAGATGATTTTCATTCGATTTACACGGTGAAAACCCATAAGATTACACATACAACCCTTATACAACAGTAGAATCTGAGATCCTACCTCGTTGGGTCAAAAACTCGATGCCTCGATCCACGTACAAATCTAAGCTTCGCCGAAATTAAAATTCGTCCGGATAGATGCATAGACTACGATTCCAATATCAAAGATCCATTGTTGGATCATTGAAAATCGAGCCCTGAGCCCTCGAGAAGTTAGAGAGAAGGCAGAGAGAATATGGAGGAAACTTAGGAGTTATGTTTTGAAAATATATTTTGAAAATATCTAACTCCAGATATTTATAGGCCTCCAAAATATTTTTTTTTAAAATTTTTGAAATGTGCACAGAAACTCCGTACAATCCCGGGAAGCAACCCCGCATGCTCAGATTAACTAAAACAGGCATCAAAACACATATAAGCACATTAAAGCAAAAATGCTAACGCGTGACTAAAAACACGTAATATGCATATAAATCAAAAAGAAACGGTACAGGGTCTCACAGTTTAGGGCTTCTTTCGATAACCACGCGTAACAAGTCTTGAAAGTCAATCTATTTTCGAAGTAAACTTACAACCTACCACGAGTTGGGGAGCAAAACAAGACGGCATTCTACGATACTCCATGAGCCTCATCAACAGAAATCCAAGTGGATAGAACTAGCCTGCCTATGACCTAAAAGCTAGCAACCGCAGTTTAACCTTCGACCGAAGACGGGATACAAAATCAGATAACTACAACCAATAAATCCTCTTTGTCACATTTATTCACCCTATGACGGTTAAATACCTGAAAAATGAACCCGTCTTGGGGGAAACACTCAACCCTTGTGCATCAACAGGTCAAAGTTAAATGCTAGAAGTCAGAAGAAATGCTATAACCCTTAGAAAGTGGAAGCAAACATCACCACCAAACTACCGAGATTGCCTCAAGAGCCCGACGACATCTTTATTATAGTAGACCGCCTCACCAAGACTGCTCACTTTCTACTGGTTAGACCTCCCTACACGTTGAAGACCTTAAGCCGAGAGCACGTCTGCAAGATTGTACGCCTACGTGAGTTATCCGCCTCTATTGCATCTAACCAAGAACCATGTCTCACCCTCAAACTGACGGACAATCCAAATGCACCATTCAGACCACTGAAGATATGCTGAGAGCCTACGTAATGGAACTTTTCAAAAGAAGTTGGGAGAAATATTTACCGCTCGTTGAGTTTGCCGACAATGCAAACTGTCAAGCCAGTATTGGTATGCCACCGTATGAAACGCTCTATGGAAGACTGTACAGATCAACTGTGTGTTGGGAAGAAACCAAGGAGACCATCTTGGTAAGACCGGACATCGTACTCAAGACGACCAAAAAGATCAAGTAAGTTCAATAATGCCTTGGCACACCATAGAGCCGACAGAAGAGTTATACTGACCAACGCCGAAAATCCCTAGAACTTAAAGTAGGAGACCATGTATTTCTCAAGATTCGGCCACGCCGAGGAATTATTCGATTCGAAAAGAAAGGAAAGCGGTCACCTAGATACCTCAACCCCTTCAAAACCCCAGCCAGAGTTGGAACAGTTGCTTACCGTTTAGCTCTGCCACCTTAGCTAATAGATGTTCACAACGTATTCCACGTCTCAATGTTGAAAAGTACGAACCTAATCCGGCCCACACCCTTGAAGAATAATCGGTGAAGATCCTCGACCACCGTGACAAAGTACTCAGAGGGAAAACTTCTCTGCTCGTACGCGTGTTATGGAGACACCGAGGGATTGAAAAATCGACTTGAGAACATGAGGACGCCATGCGAGCAAGCTACTCATAACTTTTCACGAACATAGGTACGATGCGATATTTTGGGGACAAATTTTATTTTAAGGGGGGTGGTTCTAAACCATAGAATTAATGACGGTAAATTGATAAGATATTAGGTCATAGTAAGATTAAAGTCTTAACATGATCAAAACCTAAAAATCAGGCCCCGAGAATCAAAAACCCTAAAACAAAAAGACAATCCTCTAACCTCGAAGATCATTGAGTTACCCTAAGAACACTTACTCAAAACTCTAAAAAGCTAAACTTTGAAATGAAACTCCAAGCCCCAAAACCTTTAAGAAATACTGACCTGGCCTCGTAACCTTTCAAGCCTAACACTATACATGTGTTGTCCTATTACGGTAAAACCCGACTTCCAAATTCAAAGAATAAGAAAATTCAACCCAAGTCTCAACGTAAAAAGAAAATTATACTCAAAGACCTAAATCTTGTGATTTCCAATAATCACACTTCGACTCCAAGTCTTTAAGATGGTTATACTTTCATCCTAAGACACCAAAGTTCAAAACAAGTTATCAATGCCATATGAAGATACTTAAATTCTCACCCAGATTGCACCCAAGAGTTCCTAAAACTCTTAATATTAATAATTACACACTAGTCCCTCATATTTTTAAAATTTTACAAAAGTCCCTAGAATATTTCTCACCCATAATTCTCTACAACTAACATTAATTAATATATGCTAGGTA
>JAULJZ010150027.1:0-10158 GCA_032270985.1 Heliamphora pulchella | reverse complement strand
CTCCTAACATTCTAAATGAAGTAAATATCATAAAATAATGAATTAAAAATAAAAAATTCTCACAAAAAGGGTAAAATGACCGTTTTGCCCCTAGTACAGCAAAAAGTCTTAAAAATCTAAATTTTGACATATGGATACCCTAAATCAAGAATTAAAGTACAATTAAGTGGTAAAAGGCAAAAGAACATCAAAAATGATAAAAATGCCCCTTAGTGGCCAACCACCTTGGGAAATGTGCCTAAACGTTACTTATGGTGATCCCAAACTTGTTGAACAAGTAATATATCTAATAATGTAGTGTTACAAGTCAACAAAAGTAAACAAATTATTATTGAAGTTCATACACAACAAAATAAGTCAAAAAGCCCTATATTACCAAAATAGCTTAATTTGACTTAAAAGATTACAACTATTTAATCAATTGCTATGGAAATTATGATAATATATGAAAATACTATATTTATCATAAACATATTAATGTAATAAGTTTCAGTAGAAAAAGACACCAAAAAGATACATCAAATTAACTTTTAATGCATTTTCTTACACAATAGGGGCACAAAAATTGAGGCAAACCCTCTGATTGAAGGGAATCAGATTTTTTGTCCCCCAAGCCGCCCCCTAGCTACATCTAGCTTCCCCATATCTGATTTTAGCCCACAAAAGAATCAAATCAATTCAAATCAACTCAACTCACATTTAATGGAATAAAGAAAAAGGAAGCTTCCTTGTGTACTTCTTGTTCCCATGTGTTCCCTATCTTCCTCCTATTTAAACCAAGCCAAATACCTCTTCTCCGCTTCAAAATTCGTGCATATAGAGAGAGAAAGAGTGGGTTGAGTGTTCTTGAGGGTTTGAGAGAAGAAAAAAGAAGAAGAAGAATGAAGGATCTAAAAAGTGGGGTATCTGGAGACCATAGTTTTAAAGCTAAGTCCTAATCCATCATCCACCATCTTTTGATCTCCCAAATATGTAAGTAAAACCTCTAAACCTTGTATCTAATATCCCTCAAAACATCCCCCCAAGACACCCCTTAAGCCCCTCAAAAATCAAGAACCGAAATCAAACCGAAAAGGCGTTGTAGTTGGAAACCTAGGGGCTGTTATGTTTGTAAAGGTTATGAGAAGTTGTTGTATGTTATTATCTTTGATATTTATGACATCTAAGTGTGCTAGAGCCTTGATATTGCAGTTAGAATGACAAGCATACAAAGAAATGGAACAAAAACATGACATGTCACAAGTAGAAGATCTAAATCCTAAGAGGATTGATTTTCTAGAACTTTAATGTTTCTGCCCTAAGATTTGAAACACCATAACTCATTGTAGAAAATTGATCTAAGTATGATTTTTATGTCCAGAGTTATATTTTTGTGTCATCTTTCATCCAAAATTGGTTTCAACACATTTGAACCACCAGAACTCGAGAAACATTCTGAGGTTTGATAGGCCAAACACTCTATGAAATTCTCTGTTGAAATTCTGCCCCCAAGAAGCATTCTGTCACATATTTTTATATGGCCCAAAACCCCTATTTTTAGTGATCTATTCCAAACGAGATCTACATGAACATTGTAGCTAACATATTGATGTAGTTTCTTTCCAAAATTCAGACTATAAATCCTCGGGATGGTACCCCAACACAAATTTAAATCCTCTGTCCAAAATCGGCTCTGCTGAGTTTTGGTGGCTGACAGAACCTACTTTTTAAATTAGCCAAAATGTCTAACTTGTTTCAAATGACTACCCTTAGCTAAAATGTCTAAACATAAAACTTGTTGGGAACTTGTTAAAGTAGAACATACAAAAAAATGGGCTCAATTGGACTTCATTTGATACCCCAAAACTGAGAACTACAGAAGCTAGTTTTTGGTAAAAATCTGGAGTAAATGTTGAACCCTTTTGCTTAGAATGAAATGTTCACCCCTTTGCCTTAGGTTTTGGCCTTAGTGATAAACATGAGATTTGTAGGATATATTTTTATCTAAATGGTGTATAAAAATCATAGCTTAATTCCAAGTCTAGATGCCCCAAAACTTTGTTGCCCCTATTAATTTAATACTTGATTTTGGCCCTAAAAGTTTTTAAGTATGATTCGAGCACCCTTTGCCATGAGACCCGACTTTCTGTATGACGACTTATTTGAATTAGTTGATTAGTGTTTCAAGTGAATGCATAATGATATAGAACATCTGTTGTTATATTAAATCATATCTTGAGAATTGTAGCCTGTGCTTCACATACGTGTACCATATGCATTGCGCGTTATACCATGAACTTTGCCATGCTAGTTGATGCCATACTATGAATTGTTGCACTTGATATCAATGGTACACATTATTGACATTGTCTCTTGCATCCTGGCATATTGGAGTCCATCTGTGTAAACCGTTGTTGGGATGGGCTGCGTTGAGATCATTCTTCTTGGTTCTGAGTCTAGGGCGTCCCTGGTTGCCATCTTCGAAAATAATTTTTGGTTTATACACCCTCGGTGCATACCCGGTGTTGGAAATGATTTTGGTTTGTACACCCTGGCTGCGTCCCCGATGTTATAGAAATGGTTTATGAATACTGTTGGGAACCATGGGTTCGTCGCTAGCAATTCTAGTTTCGATGGCTTGGACATTGGGTAACTCGGAGAGAGCCTAATTCGGCGGACCTAATCCCATTGTGGTGGTAAATCAGAGAGAGCTCAATTATTGAGGACCTAAACCCCATTGTCACGATGTTTTGAAGGGTAATTCGGAGAGATCCTATTTTGGCAAACCTAATCCCACTGCGGTGGTAATTCGGAAAGAGCTCAATTATGGTGGGTCCTAAACCCCTCATTTTAGTATTTTGTATAATGTGAATGTTTCTTGATATTCTCGTAGACTTTGGGTTGACGCCGACGAAGGCATCACACATCTTAAGGTGGGTTGTGTGCGCATATAATTGTCGGTCCTGGATAAGGGTGGTTGAATAATTGGGTGGTCGGCCCCCACGCCGATGCCATTGAGTAAAGCAACTGTGGCATGAAGCCAGGCGACGTGGTTACTATTTGCAATGAGGCGCGATGATGGCTTTGGTGATCAATTTGTCCAATAGAGTCTACTCTGGTGATTCCCGGCGTGGAATTTCTGTTTCTTATCTGGCTGCATTTTGGGTAGGGCATCTGCATTTCATACATGCATGTTTATTGACTTATTTTCTATCCTGTTATAATTTGTATATCTCCTTAACTATAAACCATACTGGGTGTTATATAGTATGTGCTGTGGTGAATTTTGAGGTGTGAGATTAGTTAGAAGGTTGGAGTGTTTTACTTCTGTGCCTTGGCTCATGGCATTCATGCTACAGGTGAAGAGGAGTTCTTAGAGGAAATCAAACCGGAGGAAGAAGTAGAGTTTGAAGAACAGGGTGAGTTCCAAGAGCACGTGGATCCCGCTGATGCATTCTGAGGAGTGGAAGCTTCTGCTTTCGTTTTTATATTCAAATTTCTCATGTTTAGTGCAATTGTTGAAATTTCTTAGTGGAACTGTAATACTTATGTACTTTTAAAAGGTTTAGAATTCATTTATGATGTAATAACTAGCATATGTAAATATCAATGAATGGCTAGAATATTGCTTTATTTATATTTATGTATGTCCCGACGTGCCCAGAGGATAGTGCATCACAGTTGGTATCAGAGTTTACGTTTAGTGAACCTTAAGGCCTTGGATTTTGGGAAACCATACGTTCTGCCGCGTTGGAGCTCTGTAGGAGGTGTTGTATTAATAATTATTATCATCTATACATTATAAGAACTAAAATCTTTTATGCTTGATTCTTATAGTAAGTCGTGTTAGGACGTTACCTGTGACTCCCCGTCCTCCGGGCACGTCGTGACATACATAAATATAAATAAAGAGATATTCTAACCATATATTCATATTTACATACGTTATTTATTACATCATAAGTGAATTCTAAACCTTTCAAAAGTACATCAGTATTACTGTTTCACCAAGAAATTTCAACAATTACATTAAACACGAGAAATCTGAATATAAAAACGAAAAGTAGAGGCTTCAACTCTTCAGAATTCATCAGCTGGATTCGTGTGCTCTTGGGGCACACCCTGTTCTTCAAACTCTTCTTCTCCCTCGGGGTTGACTTCCTCCAAGAACTCCTCCCTACCTAGAGCGCGAATGCCATGAGCCAAGGCCTATAAGCAAAACACTCCAACCTTGTATCTAATCTCACACCACAAAATTCACCGCAACACATACCATATAACACTCAGTACAGTTTATAGTCAAGGAGACAGATAAGTTTATAACATGATAACAGATAAGTCAATAAATATGCGTGTGTGAATTGCAGATGCCCAACCCAAATGCACCCAGATAAGAAACAAGAATTCCACGCCGAAAATCTCCAGAGTAGACTTCATTGGACAAATTGATCACCAAAGCCATCATCGTGCCTCGTTGCGAATAGTAGCCACGCCGCCTGGCTTCATGCCACGGCTGTTTTACTCAATGGCAACTACGTGGGGGTGGGCCACCCAATTATTCAGCCACCCTCATCTAGGCCAACCGTTCCCACCTTAAGATGCGTGATGCCTTTGTTGGTGTCAACCCAAAGTCTAAGAGGATTCAAGAGAAGTTCACATTATACAAAGTCTCAATATGAGGAATTTAGGACCGCCATAATTCGGCTCTCTCAGAACTTACCCAAAGTTCGAGCTATCAAAACCAAAACGTTAGTGACGAACCCATGGTGCCCAATAGTATCCATAAACCATTTCAAACACCGAAGATGCACCCAGGGTGTAAAAACTAATTTTGTAACACCGGAGACGCACCCAGGGTGTACAAGGGGAATACATTCAAAAATATTTTCGAAAATGGCAACCAAGGAAGCCTTAGATACAGAACCAAGAATTGACTATCTCAACACAGCCGATCCCAACAACGGTTTATACAGATGGTCTCCAATGTGCCAGGACGCAAGTGACAATGCCAATAATGTATGATACGGATATCAAAAACAACTATTTATAGCATGGCATCAACTAGCATGGCAAAATTTATGGTATAACGCGCAAAGCATAAGGTACAAGTATGTGAAGCATGAACTACAATTTTTAAGATATGATTTAAAGAAGATAGCATAGGTTCTAAATCATCATATATTCTCTTAAAATCACTAACCAATTAATTCAATTCAATCATCATATAGAATTCGGGTCTCACAACAAGGGTACTCAAACATACGCTTAGAAATTTTAAGTCCAAATATCAAGTATTAAATTAAAAGGGGAGACAAAGTTTTGTGGTTTCTAAACTTGGAATTAAGCTATGATTTTTATATACCATTTTGATAAAAATATATCCTACAAATCTTATGTTTATCACTAAGGCCAAAACCTTAGGCAAAGGGGTGAACATTTTATTCTAAGCAAAAATGGTTAAACATTTACTCTAGATTTTTACCAAAAACTAGCCTGTGTTGTTCTCGGTTTTTGGGTATCGAATGAAGTCCGAATGAGCCCTTTTTTGAGTATGTTCTATATTAATAGGTTTTATACAAGTTTCATGTTTTGAGCTAAAGTTGGTTGTTTGAAACAAACTATACTTTTTGGCCATTTTAAAAAGTGGGTTCTGTCAGCTGCCAAAACTCAGCAGAGCCGGTTTTGGACGGAGAGTTTCAAATGGTTTTGGGGTATCATACCGTGGATTTAAGGTCTGATGTTTGGGCCGATAATACTTCAATAATTTATCTACAATGTCCATGTAGACCACTTTTGTAATAGGTCACTAAAAATATGTGTTTTGGGCTATATAAAAATATGTGACAGAATGTTCCTCCGAGGCTGAAATTCAATGGAGATTTTAAAAGGCGTTTTCACCTACCAAACCTCAATATGGTGTTCTCATTTTTGGTGAGTAGATGGGTTTACATGTTGGCTACAACTTTTATGTTTTAACTAAGGTTCGGATCTCTCCTTAAAATAGGGTTTCCAAGTCAGTAATGTTGACAGGTCAGAATTTGACACACTTCGGTAAAATTGAAATATCTCGAGTTATAGTGGTTTAAATGAGTTGAAACTAAATTTGGATGAAAGATAACACAACAATATAACTCTGGAAATAAAAATCAAGCTTAGATCAATTTTCTACAGAGAGTTCTGGAGTTTCAAATCTCAGGGCAGAAACATCAATGTTCTAAAAAATCAAGCCTCTTAAGGTTTAGGTCTTCTACTTGTGTCATGTCTTGTTTTTGTTCTATTTCTTTGCATGTTTGTGATTCTAACTTCAATATCAAGGCTCCAGCGCACTTAGATGTCATAAATATCAAAGATAACAACATACAACATCTCATAACATTCAAAAACTCAACAGCCCCTAAATTCCAACTACGACGCCTTTTCGGTTTTGATTTCGGTTCTTGATTTTTAAGGGGCTTAAAGGGATATATTGGGGGATATTTTAAGGGATATTAGAGAGAAGGTTTAGATGTTTTACTTACATGTTTGAGATCCTAGAAATGGTGGATGATTTGTAGGACTTAGCTTTTTGATTCCATGGTTATCAAAAATCCCTTTCTTGGATCCCTCCTTCTTCTTCTTCTTCATTCTTCTCTCAAACTCTCAAGAACACTAAACCCACTCTTTCTCTCTCTATATGCACGAAATTTTGAAGGGGAGAGAGTGGTGTTTAGCTTGGTTTAAATAGGCAAAGGCTAGGGGACAAAGGGGAGACAACAAATTAATTAAGGTACACTTTTGTTTCCTTTCTTCCAAACACATCACATGGGTCATTTATTGTTGTTCAAGCTTTAAGGGGACAAGAAATCAGATTTGGGAAGCTAAAAGTAGCTAGGGGGCTGATTGAGGGACAAAAAATCTGATTCCCATCAATCAAGGGGTTTGCCTTGGTTTGCGTGCCCATATTGTGCAAGAGAATGCATTAAAAGTTAATTTGATATATCTTTTTGATGCCTTTTTTACTGAGACTTATTATATTAATATTTTTATGATAAATATAGAATTTTCATGTATTATCATAATTTCAATAGCAATTGATTAAATAGATGCAGTCTTTTAAGTCAAATTAAGCTATTTTGGCAATATAGGATTTTTTGACTTATTTTGTTGTGTATGAACTTAAATAATAATTTGTTTACTTTTGTTGACCTATAATACTACATTATTAGATATATTACTTGTCCAACAAGTTTGGGATCATCATAATACTTCATTTAATGCATTTCTCATCATTTAAGGCTAAAAAGAAGAAAATAAGTCACTTTTTGACACATTTCCCAAGGTGGTCGTCCACTAAGGGGTATTTTTGACAATTTTGATGTTATTTTGTCTTTTACTACTTAATTGTGCTTAAATCCTTGATTTAGGGGATCCATATGTCAAAATTTGGACTTTTAAGGCTTTTTTGCTGTATTAAGGGTAAAATGTTCATTTTACCCTATTTATGAGAATTTTTTATTTTTAATTTATTATTTCATGATATTTACTTCATTTAGAATGTTAGGAGATTCTCCGGATGCCAGGGTTTTATTGCCTGTGTTTTGGATCTTTTTGGAGTTTTCGGGCCGACCTTAGGATTTTCGATTCGAGTTAGGGTTTTGAACTTCTTCCGTGTTCTATAGCCTCGTGGACTTTCCGTCACAAATGCTAGGGTCTAAGCAGGGTCATTACATGGGTCGTTATCAATAGGGTTGTTACAACTAGGGTCTGTACCGGGTCGTTACAAACTACCCCCTTTAAACAAATTTCGTCCCTGAAATTTTGCCCCGTCCTTCATCGTATGGAAGGTTAAGGTTGATTTACTAACGTTGTGCTTTCTCGTTCTCCAAAATTGTATCTTTGATTACTTGAGTTGTTCTTTATTGCGAGTGTGGATAAGGTTGAGTCCATATGTTCAGTACTTAGCGTAAATGTTGTCTTGTCCTACTGAAAACTTTAGACTAATTATTACCAAATTTTCAAGGATCATGTCACATAACCGGCTAGCCCCAACGAGATTAGTATCTCTGTCACATTAGTTAGCCTGTTCCCTTTAACTGTTGTTTCTACTTCTATTGAATCCACTTGAAATTCTTCTCCAGATATAACATGACCTAAAAACATCACCCAAATGAACTAAAACTCACACTTATCAAGGTTTACATACAACGTGTGCTTTCTCACAATCTACAAAGAATCTTCAAATGTTTCCTATGTTCCTCTTTTCTCAAAGAATATAACCGAATATCATTTGTCAACACAATTTCAAATTGTTCTAGAAAGCTCCTGAACACTCGGTTCATCAGGTCCATAAACACAGCATGTACATTTATTAACCCGAAAGGTATCACCACAAATTCATAATGCTCATAACTAGTCCTAAAGGAAGTCTTGGGTATATCTCACTTTCGCACTTTCAATTTGTGGTATCATGACCCCAGTCTATCATTGAGAACACATTGGCTTCAAAACACAAATTTCATTGAGTACGACTTCCACAATCGATCATATGTCTCTAAACTAGCCGACCATCGAAACTAATTTCAATCATTCTCTACTTTTGTCTGGAAAGACAGTCACTTTACTGAAAGTCAGCTCATTTCCATATTCAAACGTACATTGAAGACTACTTCCCGATCGACTAACGACTATTAACTTGAAATCACATCAACACCTTGTATTGGGCTACTCTAGCCTTACGACTAGCATGATTGCTACCGCCACTTGAACCTAATGAGTTACTAGGGCTAAACATACCACACAGATTAAATACTTCCTAGGTCTATGCTTACCCAGATGAAACCAATCACAAACTCGTCACATATTTCCTTCACATATGTACAATCCACTCTACAATCCTTTAACTGATTAGTATTAACTCCCAATTATAAAGTCTCTTATCATCATCACTCAATCCCTTCACACACTTTCTACCACACAATCGAACCAAGAATCATTTTCGCACTTTAACCACTTTATCTCATCCACATTCTACCAAGACATTCGATACTCTCAAGGTCATTTACAAAAATCACACCCACGAATTAATATAGTCTTACTTACGCTTTCACTATTCTCATCCGAACACTTATTCTTCCCACGTACTCACATTAAGTTGCTACACAACTCCACTAGAAATAATAGAATTATATCACCCTTCAATTTCTCACACATAGAGTTCATACGTTCCCATAAGAAAATTCCTTCTTTATACCAACAATATCTACTCACCAATCTAAACAAACTGGCTCTAACGGGTCGTATCACAAAAGATTTTCAAAAGTAACTTCCTTGCAACTCACATCGATACCATAACAACAACCGAATACCACTACATAAGAGCTACACAGTCTATACACCAAACAAATACAAACTGATACTTTAAAAGTTCACCATGTGAATAACTTGGTCTGTCTAAAATGTGCACTCTACCCTTTAAACAATCTTCAGCATCAATGGGACTCACTGTTTCCACAAACTCCTTGGCACCCGAATCCTTGAATTATTTTGCTAAAGAGCTACCGATCTTTAAGGTGATCTTGTTAATCCTGATGAAGAAATTTGTAATCATATGCTTCCATTTTCTCTTTAGTCCTTCCAAGGGTTGCTCCGTTCCTTTTGGCTTCTACCGTATGTTTTTGACGTGCTAGAACGTTGGGTTTGAATGTCTTTTATAATAACTGGATCATTTTCTCAGGCAGTTGGTCATTCTAGGGTAAAACGAACGTGATAAAAGGTATGGTTGTGGTAATTATCTAGTCATGTGATCCACTGTGACTTGGTGGTTAATTCTTTATTAGGCTCCAAACGTTCATTGTTAGGATCAAAATTCTTCGTTCTTTGATAGTGATGGCAACAATTCGGACTCTAATACTTCGGTGGGAAGGTCGGTGTCAATATCGATGTATATAAACATACTTCTTTTGCTAGCGTACGAAAGTTAACGTGAATTCGAGGCTCCTATTTTTCACTTTCTTACTACCGGTATGAATCTTTTACTTCTCGATTTATCGGATGGGTGGGTCGACTATAAACTAGTCAGGGGAAGGTTGAATTGTACTATATGGTGGTGTCGCAAATCCTTTGATGTGAAGCTATCGTTTCTACTCTAGATTGTTGATGGCATAGTCTCATTTGTCGGGACCTTTGAAAATCTATAGTTAA
>JAULJZ010150026.1:0-30868 GCA_032270985.1 Heliamphora pulchella | reverse complement strand
ATTTTTCTAATTTTTTAAAATTTTCCTCGATATGAAAATTTAAAATTTATAATATTTATTTTTATTTATTTATTTTGAATTCGTTTCATAAAATAAATTTAAAAATAACTTTTTATTAAAAGATTAAAAATCTACTAAATACAAAATAAAGAAAAATAAAATAAAACACATAAAATAAATAAATAATATAAAATAAATCAATTGGTAAAAAAATCGTCTCAAACAACTACTTTTTAGTGTATATTTTCTTACGACGGTATAATACCGTCTCAAATGATTTTTTTTTGCATCCAACTTTTAACGAAGGTAAAAGTCGTCTCAAAAGAGTCAATTTTTTGCATCAATTTTTTGCGTCGGGAAGAAAATCGTCGCAAATGATCTATTTTTGCTATTACCTTGTTACAACGGAAACCAACCGTCTCAAATAAACCATTATTGGCGACTAAATTTGTTGCGACGGCAATAACACCGACTCAAATGGTATATTTTGCGACCCCTTTTTAAGACGGTAAAAAACCGTCACAAACGACCTATTTTTTGAGATGGTAAATTATAACAATCGAAAAAATCGTCTTAAAAAGAACCAATATTTGCGTCTAATTTTTGCGTCGGCAACTATACCGTCGCAAAAGATCAATTTTTGCTACCACCTAATTGCGACAGGAATCAACCGTCTCAAATAACCATTATTCGCGACCAATTTCTTTGCGATGGCAACAAAATCGTCTCAAAATGTCATTTTTTGCGACTAAGTTTTTCGAGAGTAAAAAACCGTCATGAAAGACCCCTTTGTTGAGACGGTAAATTATACCCGTTGCAAAAAGTACTATTTGAGACGGCAACGGCTGCCGACACAAAAAGTTTTGACGCAAAAGGTGTTTTTTCTTGTAGTGTTACCGCCCAGACCTATATTTGATTCTACCCTTTCTGAACATTGATCTGCCCCAATTTTGATTTTTGTCAGATCCTCTACCCCATGTTTCGACATTTAACAATAAACTAGAATCAGAACCAGAATTGAATACTTCCCCAGCATCTTGGCCGCGAATTTTCTCGCTCAGAATCAGATCCCTAACGTCATCATATTTTGATTTGTTCTTTCTGGCAGAATTACTTATTGTGTTCTCATTTTTTCCCAATTATTCGGCAGTGAAGCCAAAACAATCAAAGCCTAGATCTCATCCTTAAAGTTAATCTCAACTAAAGACAATTAGTTTGTAATAGTGTTAAACTCATTCAAATGCTGTGCAACGGAAGTACCTTCTGCCATCTTAAAAATGAATAAATTTTTCATAAGATGTACCTTGTTATTGGTCGAGGGTTTTTCATACATACACGATAGACCTGCCATCAAATCTGTTGTAGTCTTCTCCTTGACCATGTCGTGCACCACTAATTTGGACAACATCAATTAGATGACTCCCAGCACATGTCTGTCAAGCAAACTCCACTCTTTATCCTTCATGCCTTCCATTTTGTACCCAAGAGAAGCAGATGTAGCTTCATCCCATATAAATAATCCTTGATATGCATCCTTTAGTACCCAAAATCCATTCCATCAAACTTCTCGATCCCTGTTGACCTTCTTTGTTCTGCCATGTGTGCTCTCCAATCCTCCAAACCCGAAGCTCTAATACCAGTTGTTGGGGAATAGAGTACAGTCTCAAAAATCCCTCCCCAAATCACCGAAGAATGCACAAATCACACAAGAACAAAAATGAAGAAAGAAACAACAATCACACAATCGAGACACGCGAATTTATGTGGTTCAGCAAGTAGTGCTTATATTCACGTGCTCACACTTTTTCACTATGGACTTAAAAGAATACAAAAGAGGTGTTTTGGGGAGAGAGAATACAAAAAATTAGATCAAAACTTATGACAGCTGCAACCCTAGCAACTAATTAAAGTCGTAATCCCGAACAGACTGCTCGATCAGTCAAACACTATTCTCGGTTTCTCCTACAAACTGCTCAATCCGTCTTTTCCCAGAATGAATTTTCTTCACCACCTCCACCAAACAATGTATTAGAGTTGTAGTTTTTATATTTCTTTATTAATAGTTTTTTTGATGTTAAAAGGAAGAAAACATATCATAATTCGTTTGGGTTCCTATAATAGGCTTTTAACATTTTTATAGCATATATATGTACATTACAATTTATATTTTTATATTCAAATCTTAAGCACATAGCACACACAATCCTCTCAATAATTAATTTAACAACTACATTTTTGTTTCCCTTTTTTTATAACAAAAGGAATCACAGTTTGCAAGATAAGAAATCCACAAATATGCAAAAGATACGAAAATCATTAATATCTACTCTCAAATCTCTCTATCTCCTATAATCTAACAAACGATTAATATATATATATATATCTCTCTCTCTCTCTCACACACACACACACACACATTCGCTTCGACGGCCATTAATATAGGTCTGGCCTTCGTATACTGTGTTGGAAAAAATACTATACTTTTTTATAATAATATTATGCAGAATATTTAAGTACAAGATCTTGAAGTTAATACATTTCAAGAAAAATTGAATATATTAAAAAACATACCTTTGGCAGCTATTGATAATTGATTAATCAAATAAATAAAATATTTAATTGAAATTCTTAATTCTTGGCTCAACTTCTTCGCTGTCTCTAATCCTTCAAAACAATCATATTCTGTTATTGATGGAAAACAAATATATATAAGGGATGGTTGTTCTATCTTTTATATAGGAGAGAAGATGGCCCAAAAATTAACTTTTAGAAAGATTTCTAGCCATCAATGATTTTCTTCCCATCTTACAAGATTTGTTTCTCAACTTAAATTTAATTTGCTTGCATGAACCTTATCCCTAATTGGTTTATCGATAACTTGTAAAATTCAAATAGAAATAAAATATGTAAAATCGTGATGCTAATGGACTACCATAAAACCTACGGGTTTGACATTATACTAGTTGCCTCTCTCTACAACACATCCTTTTTGACCACCCCTTCACTTTCCATGGACTTCTATATATGCACTGACGGAACCAAGGGGAGCTAGGGGCCATTTCCCTTTCAAAGGTTTTGGAATTAAATTGTTATATATAGTACTTTTGTCACGCTTCAAAATCACGTGAAAATGCCACACACTCACTAATCATGAATATACAAGGCTAAGATGCCAATTATCAATTATAATATCACTATAAAAATTAATATTCTACGTATTTAATTTTTGAAAAAATTTGATAGAATTTTCTCTGTTTTTCGAATAATTCAACGGTATAACCATCTACAAAAATGTCCTATAATAAATACAAATAGAACAATATATACAGGTTCTGCCTAAATCCCAACAACAGACCATAACTCAATATAGATCTTAGGCCATCCATCCTAACTTCTTATGTATAAATTTATATTTCAAATTGTCAATAAATAACATAAATCCACGTACATAAATAACAAGATAAATTATTCAAGTTCGTTAATCCAAACTTTTTAGAAAAACCAATCATACAAAAGAAAGACTTGATATTATCGCCTACATAAAAAAAAACTAAAACAAAGGTCACCAAACCAATACTTGACTATGTAATTAATATTCAAACTGTTCTCAGAAGAAGCTCTAAAAGTGCAATTAATCATAAAATACAGTAGAACTTAGAATGTTCAAATACATGAACAAACCAAAAGGGTCAATATTTATTAATAACCAACAACTGTAAGTATGAAAAGATAGATGAAATATGTGCCCACTAAACAACAATATAATGAAAGTATACAATATCCCATTTCATTAGATCCACAGATTTTTAATAATTTTTAGGCTTATTCCGTTAACTTTCAATCAATTCAAAGTTAATCGCCCATGAGGAGTATGACACGCCTAAGAGAATAGACAATCATCCCTTACCACTAGGCTTGTGTACCCTAGTGGTAGTGCATTTGTCATCCAACCCACCTAGGCACATCATTGCATTAGTGAGTTGTGATGCCTACTTTCGATGCACTAACCTCCTGAGTATAGAAACTTGAGTTTTGGAACATGTATTGGTGTTGGAGTACGTTTTGTGACTAAACTTTCAAGTGTTGTAAGTCCATAAAGCCAAGTCTCCATGTAATTAAATGTGGAGATTGATGTAAACCCACTAGAGGAGGTTAATGGATACATTGTTGATGAATTTTTCATGTTTGTGGGATGAATGTTCATGTGGGTTCTCTTGTTTAAAAGTTTTGAGACTCTTTTACTATCAAATTTAATATTTTTCCAAGGCCCTAGTACTTTCCCTTTGTATGAAAATAGGCTTGGATGAGTGTTAGAGCTTTAAAAGTTCAAAAACAAGTATCCTTCAGGTACCAGACCAATCGAGCAATCTTCGTATGGTCTCGGTTTCTTTGTTGCAGGCTTGAAAAAGCTGTAAATAGCAAAAGACCAATCAATCAATCTTTAGACCACTCGAGCATTCTGGGCGAGGTCCCAAAATTATTTGTTTTTAAATTAGTGTATCTCCTTCATCTAAACTCTAAATTGGGTCATTTTATACTCAAATTGAAGCCATCGAAGTCTTCTTTTCAATGGTTCTAACCACATATCAAAATTCTTTATGTAGAAGAAGTTATGGCAAAAATAGTGAAGGTATGTTTGTTTTCATTTACCATTTTTTGCATATTTTTGATTGAATTTCATTGAAAACAATAATTTTTATTATTGTTGGACCTTTTTTCTTACAGTCCCCGTACTTTGGACTATATGTATGAGTTATTACTCTTTAATCTCATTGTGTTGGTCTTTGGACCCCGAGATGTAACCGGAATGACGTCATTTTAACCCTTAAGCATCCACGTTAGGTTTGTCGACTTTTGGCCTTGACCTTGTTTTCTTGGCACATTTTCCTTTGTTTTTGAGTCTTTCGTTCTCTTTTATGGTTTTGAACTTTGACCCCCATATCGGTTTCGTTTACTGTTGACGTTGATCGTTGACGTTGACCTTGGTCGTTGGTGATCATTCCTTACTCTTAAATCCTTCTCTACCTTTCATCTCTTGGTATGCCATGTCTTGGTTTTAGGGGCGTGGCAATTCCTTTGTAGGAGAATGTTTGAGCTGTAAAGGACCAATTAATGACCTCTAAAGCTGAGATTTAAGACTTTTCCATGATGTTCCATGACTTGGAAGCGAGAATGGTGTCGTGTCATACAGAGGTTGAGGAGTTCAATATGATCTAGGATGACCTGGAGATAGCTCACGCTGCTCAAAATGACGAGTTCTGGCAACAAAGCTAGGATGAAGCGACAAAAGTTCAAGGGAGAAATCATCTCCGTATGAGCCAAACTCCTTGCGATCGCCTACAAGGACGCTCTGAATAAGGCCAGTGTCCCAAAAGACTCTTCATGTGGGCCAAACTTTCATCACTTCTTAGGCTGGCTCTAGAGACCTCCACCCAGCCAAATTTTGAGGGTGAGGATCCTTTCTTGGAAGTAGTCAGCCTAGCCAACTCTAGAGGGGCAAGCCACCAATCAAATCGTGGGCATTAAAGGAGGGACTCGAGTTGGCCAGGCCTAAAGGCCCCCATTTTTCTTTATATCTTCTATGTAATTCTTGTATAATTGTTTATTTTAGAGTCTTAGCCAAGGTACATTTTGTAAGGTCAGACTCCCTATCTTGTACCTCAATTTCGTCATTAATCAAAAACGTTTTTTTCCAGATTTTCATTGTGCACTTAATGAATTGTCACTTCTTTTTAAAGTTGTGTTTTTCCTTCTTTTGTATTATTTGCTAGGGATATTTACTAAAAGCCATATTTCTTTGTAATAAATTTTGGTATTTATTTTATTCATTAATAAAATTTATTATTTTGATATTTAATGAGAATCTGTATGAGCAATGCTTGTATTACATTGTTTATTTAATGTTATGCATATATGTCATTTATTATACACAGTAGATATTCTAGTGTGTAGAGTTCGACTTATATAAAAAAGATTAGACGATCGAGTCTTGTATAATGTAAGCTTTTTATTCACAGTATTATATAGAATTGGACATATATCATTGGTAACAATGTAATACAGTATTTTAGTAAGTCTGTTTTGATAATAGGGAATGGTATATAGTTTCAATTCAATGTGCAATACACTTGGTGTGTATTGAAGCAGACCGTCTTGGAATAATTGATTTTATATTGACTGTATAAAATAATTATTACTTCATAATTATTATAAGAACTTATGCTCTTACTCTCGAAATGGTTAATAAATACATATATTTAGTGTTTAATATTTTTATTTATAAAAAGTGAGATCTTTTCCAGGTTAAGAAACTGGATGAATTTGATAATAACATTACGTGTATGGTGAATATTAATTATTAATGGAATACATGTCCTAGTATAGAGATTGATAGAAGCCCCTTGAGAAAACATAAAAGTTTTAATTATGGCAAATCATGCATGTAAATTTATCTCTAACATATCAAATTAGTTATGTGAAAAGTCTCAGGACATTATAAGTGGTCGATTAAATTATATTAACTTAAATTACTGTTAATTTAATTTGATCAATAAGTATCCATAATCTTAACATAGGGAGATAAATAAGGATTTAATAACATGAAGTCAAAATTATTTTTTGGGATAAGACCTGGAGTGCTATTATAATTCTTTAGTGGTATGAACTATAATTTATACAATTAAGCATTTAATTCAAAATGAATTGAATTTTTCTAATTATGTAAGGATCCCAAATCTTATTTACTCCTTAGGTTCATGTTGTAGCTTATATATATGGCCTTTTACCCTTTTGGAAGCTAGGGTTTTGATAATTTTGTGATATCAATGAGAGAGCCGAGTTAGGGTTTTAAGTCACGGATTTGCATCTCACACTATATTCGTGATTTAGCATACAGGAATGTGGCAGAACGTCTGAGGTGCAGTCGAGTTCAATTCGTGTATATCCAACAGTTCCGTTTCATAAGTCTCTAATCTTTTCAGTTCAAGAGTTGAGACGAGATCTAACAAGAGAGATCTCGAAGGCATAACCCTTGTTCCACTATATGGGTTTTTATCGGGTTCTATTATTTTTTTTGTATAATCTGTATGTACTGTTATTGGTTCTTGAAATTCTATTTTCCAACATTATTGCCATGCTTTTTTTCATTCTCTGAGAGATTGGTGTTTCACTAGGTTATGTCGTCATGCAATCGCTAAGGTCGAACCGTCCCTAGTAGTCTTTGGACTTTTACATCCCCAGAAACTACTCTACTTTTTGAACTGTTTAAATTCCGCAGCTGAGATGGCCTTGGCAAATTACTAGGTTGTTCGAACCCTTAGGAATTATTCTAGTTCCTGGGATTGTTTTAATTCCTTGGTCGAGCTAGCCTTAGCGATTTATTAGGTTGTTCAAACCATTTGGAATTATTTTAATTCCTAGGATTGTTTTAGGCCCATTGCCGAGCTGGCTTTAGCAATTTATTGGGTTGTTCAAACCCTTAAAATTTATTCTAATTCCTGGAATTGTTATAATGCCTTGGTTAAGCTGAGCTTACTTGTTGATCAAACTGATCGACGAGAAAAAAACATACATTTGTGGCAACAAAGCTTTATTGATTCCAAAATAAGATGTACACGTTCTTATTTAATGTTAAAACATTCATAAATTATTCGAGTTCCATAGCTATTGTACTTTTTTCCCATCTCTGTCATTCAAATTGTAAGCGCTAGCCCTTATGATGGATCTAACTCATATTGCCCTTCCTAGTTCGGCCCTTCCTAGACCTAGACCTTACGGCTAGGTCTAGTTCTCTTGCTAAGATTTGTTTATTTCTTTATGGGGTGTAAGCCTCAATCCTCATTATGAGGAGGCTAACCTTCAATGGGATTACGGCCTTGGTACTATATGCCATAGAATAAGGGGTTTTGCCAATGGAAGTTCTTAATGTAGTTTGGTGCTCATAGGACATGGCGTAATTCATCTATGCTTCAGTCTTTTGCCTTCTATAACCTCTTCTTAATCTTATCTAAGATGGTCTTATTTGATGCATCGGCGTGTTTGTTGCACTATGGGTAGGCTGGGGTGGAGTTGTAGAACTCTATCTTTAGCTTGGCACAAATTTTTCTAAAATTCTTTCCATCAATCTACATGCCATTATCTAAGATTAGGACACAGGTATATTAAATCTGGTGATAACATTCCTCTGCACGATTTTCTAACGTCGACCTCTCTAATGTTAGCCAGTGGATCGGCCTCCACACATTTCGTGAAGTAGTTAATAGTAGCAATCATAAACTTCTTGTTATTGATAGGTTTAAGGAAACAGCCCACTATGTCTAGGCCCCATTGTGAGAAAGGCCAGGGACTAGAAAGGGGGTAGCTCTCCAACTGGTGATAAATTAGAGGTTCAAACTGTTAGCATTTTTCACACTTCTTTACATATATTGCTCGTCCTTCTCCAAGTAGAGCCACTAGTACCCTTGACAAATGGCTTTCATAAATTCCCTCATGAATTTCATAAAGGAGTCTTCCGCAAGTCTGGTTGCACATAAAATAGATAGGGCCCAATATAGGATTGCTAATATAGCATATGTAAGGGGGAGATCTAGAACCGAGCAGCCTTGAGCAGTACCTTATGGGCTTCTCTATTTCAACGAGGAGTTGACCGCTCTTTACGTAGACAATGATTGGATCCATCCAACTACGACCATGCTCCATCAATAGGCTTTCTTCCTAGTCGTGCTCAATGCTGGGACTAAGGAGGAAATGCACGACCACCATTCTTCGGATGCCAAACACAATTGCTAAAGATAAACTTGCCACGATGTCAACGTGATTGTTATTAGCTCAGCCCATTTGCTCTAATTTTACCTTCTTGAAGTTCTCTAGAGATTCCTTGGCCTTCTCCATGTATTTGGCCATTCTCTCATCTCTGGCCTTGTATGCCCCTATTAGCCAATTGACCACTAGATGGGAGTCACTAAATATTTCTAGTTCGTTTATCCTCAGCTAGCTTTCGTGCTGCCAATAGTCCAATTAAGAAGGCTTCACACTTTAGAGGCTGTGAAATCGAGCTTTAACGCTTGCTCGAGAACCACTTTGTTTAAAGACATTAAGACTATTCCAACTCTTGCCCCTTTATTATTTGCTGCCCCATCGACATGCAACTTCCATATCCCCCCACAGGACATCTTACATGCCTTGAAAAGTGACTCTTTCTCTAGCTTGGAGGGTCATTTCATCATGCGCCAAGGCGGGGATTGGTGGAAATTCAGCAATGAGATTTGCCATGCTTGGGCCTTGATTGTCGTCCTCATCTGGAAATGGATGTCATGCTCTCTTAGTTCCATGGCCCATTTGAAAAAATTTCCATTAGATCAGCTTTGCTAAGCAAAGATAATAGAGGATACTTAGTCAATATGATTATGGTATGAGCTTGAAAATAATGTTGCAGCTTTTCTTAATGCTATAATTAGAGCATAAGTCAATTTCTCTAAAAGGTAGACATCTCCCTTCTGATCCATGAAGCGTTTTGCCCACCATAGTACACTGGGTGGTCTTTATTGCTTCTTTTCCTCCCTTACCAATGCTGCACTTACTGCGTGCCGAGATATAACAAAGTGGAGATATAGGCATTCCCCGGCCACTGAGGTGGATAGGAGAGGCGACTTTGTCAGGTAACTCTTGAGAGCTTCCAAGGCTCGGCCACATCCATCCATCTGTTCGAATTTAGAGTTTTTTTCAGCATCTAAAAGAAGGTTTGGCACTTTTCTAGAGCTTGATTGATGAACTTGTTCAAGGAAGCAGCCATTCCTGTCAGCCTCTGCACCTCTTTGACTATTTTTGGCTTCAAAATGCTTTGAATGGCTCGGATCCAATTTGGGTTAGCATCTATTCCCCAGTTGGTGACCAAGAAGTCGAAGAATTTACCTAAACCCACACCAAAAGCACACTTGGCAGCATTGAGCCAAAGTTCGTATTTTTTCAAGATGTCGAATACCTCTTAAAGATCGCCTGTGTAATCCTTCCTTACTCTGAATTTCACCACCATGTCATCGTTATAGGCTTCCATTGTTTTTCCAACACTTTACTAAATTTCTTCATTATCATCCTATAGAATGTAGTGCCAGTGTTCTTCAATGCAAACTACATGACCTTGTAACAATAGGTTCCCTTTAGGGTGATAAATATGGTCTTTTCTCGATCTCTGTTGAGCATTGCAATTTGATGGTAATCTCAGTAGGCATTCAAGAAGCTCATTCACTCATGCCTCTCTATGGAGCACACTAACTGATCTATCTTTGGTAAGGGACAGCTAACCTTGAGGTAGGCATCGCTCAGACTTTAAAAGTTTACGCACACCCTCCATTAACCATTTTTCTTCTTGATCAAGATGGTATTAGACAGCTACCCAGGGTATTAGACTTTCCCGATGCAATTAGCCTCCATTAACTTCTTACCTCTTTGGCCATTGCCTTGGTGTGATAGGGAGCCAACCTTTAGCTGCATTGCTTCAACGGTTTATACGTTGGGTTGATACTAAGGGCATGGAAAATGAAAACGGGGCTTACTCGAGGTACGACAAAGGGGGGTCCATGTAGATTCCACCATTTTGGATTTCTTTTTCTAGAGCTCCACCATTTTGGATTTCTTTTTCTCAACCATGATAGGGACAAGCAAGAAAAACTTATCTAGGTCTTTCGAGTAGAGGGCGAAGGTGCCAAGGTCTTTAGCCACTTTATCTTTGGTTATACCACCAACGTCCTCAAAGATAGGCTAGTTCGGTACTTCGATCACCTTAACTTGCTCAGTAACGACTCAACTCAAACCCTAGTATTGACAACGGTTAACCATTGAGATCCTCGGTCGCTAAAAAGGTTAAAAACCCTAACTCAACTCAAAAATCCTAATTCAATCCGAAAACCCTATAAAGGTTCAAAATTCAAGAGATAAAACCTTAACACCCAGAGAACTCCCAACATCCTAAAATAAGTAATTATCATGAAATATTAAATTAAAAATAAAAAATTCTTATAAATAGGGTTAAATGACCAAAATAACCTTAGTACACCAAAAAAATTTAAAATTTTAAACTTTGACATATTGACATCCTAAATTAAACTTTGACATATTGACATCCTAAACTTTGACATAATAACAAAACTACTCCTTATTAGCCGGTTTTACCAAGGAGAGTGTGCCAAAAAGTCAATTTTTGTATTTTAAGCTAAAAAATAACAAAAAGATGTACAAATCAAGCATCATTATAACCCAAAATTATTCAAACAATTAATAAATATAATAATATAATATTATAAGCTAACAAAACTAATAAATTATTATTAATGTTCTTACACACTTAAATAAGTCAAAAAGTCACTTCTTATCAAATCAGCTTAAACTGATTTATTTGCCTACATCTAATTAATCAATTGTTGTAAAAATTATAATAAAAAATGGAAAGACTAAAATGATCATAAACTTACTAATATAATATGTTTTAAGAGGTTGGAATACTAAAAAGATACACCAAAATAATTTTTGAAGCATGCTCTTGCACAACATTGCACAAAAACCCAATTTAATCATTAAAATAATACAAAATCATCTTTTGAGACTCCCAAACAGCCCAGCCGAATTCCCCTCTACCCAAATCTGAAAATGTTCTCCTCAAATACTACTCCCCATGCCATGCAACCAATTAAAAATAAAGGGATTTAAGAATTTGCTTACACAATAATCATTACTTCCACTAACTTCTCCTTCTATATAAACTAAGGTCAAACACCCCTTTCCTCCCTCCCCATTTTCAGCCACCAAGAAAGAGAAACCCCAAATTTTTGTAAGTTTTGAGTGTTCTTCAAGTGTTGAGAAAAAAGAAAAAGGAAGGAAGGAAAAGAAGAAGGAAGGAAGGAAAATAAGGAGCAAGGAGGTTACACAAAACTAAGTCCAAACTCTTCACCCACCATCACCTACTCTTTCTAAGGTAGGTAATTACTTCAAAACTCTCTTATTAGAATCACCATAAACTCCCTCAATCCATATCTAAAAATAGAACCAAGAACAAGAATCGAAACTAGGAAGGAAAAGGCATCGTGGTATGAAACAAGGACTGTTTATGTTTCTTGTGACTTGTGGTGTGTGTGCCTATTGATGTTATTGAGTTTTGTGACTTCTAATAATTCTGGAACAATGATATGTAAGTGCCTAACCCATAAATACAAAGAGAATAGCTCAACTCTTGACACTCAACATGCTAAGTAGCTAGAACACATAATGGCATGAGATTTGTAACTTTTGAGTTTTCTACACCAAACTTTGAAAACTCATAACTAAATATAGAAAAATGATGTAAGTGTGTTCTTTATGTCCAAACCTAGGTGTTAGTTTCAGACCAGTCAGTATTGCAGACCTAAAAAACCTATTTTAAAACGTGATCTGAGCTTAGTTCAAAACATGAAAATTGTAGTTAACATATACATCTAGTTACCCACCAACAATGAGCCTAAAATATTAAATTTTGATAGGTCAAATTACCTCTGAAAGTCACTGTTGTGGTTCATTGAACGACAGAACCTTCTGTCACACATTTTTGTGGAACTAAAAACTCATGTTTCTAGTGACCTTCGAACGTAGTTTTCAATAACATAATAAACTAACCTCTGTCCCAAAATCACATTTAAACTCCTTTGGATGATCCCCCAAACCATTTTTTAACCCTCTGTTGAAAATTGTTTCTGCTGTGTTTGAGAACTGATTGACACATTTTATAAAATGACTTATTTCTCTAACGTTTTCTAAATAACTATCCTGAGAACTATTCATGAGACTTGTAGGGGACATGGTAAACTAAAACCTATCCAAAATTGGGCTCATTTAAACTTGAATTGATACCCCAAAATGGAGACCAACTAAGGCCCTTTTCTTTGATTTTTCTATAAAATGTTGAACTGTTTTCACTTATATGAATTAATTCACCTAGTTGCCTTAAAATTTGGTCTTTGGGTTAAACACAAAAGTTGTAGAAAATATTTTTATCTAGGCTGTGACCAAAAATTAGAACTGAACTCTAAGTCTAAATAACCCAATTGCTGTTGTAGTTTATGAATAGGTGATTAAAGGTTAACTTGTAAATTGCTAAGTGTATAATAAGGCATGTTTTGGTTATGTGACTTGTTTTATATGTTGTACTTGATTTAAATAAGATGAATAATGAATTTATGTAAATGTATGATGAAACATGACCATGCCATGAAATTAGAATCGTGTTTTGAGAGTTGTACCTCATGCTCCAATTTGTGGTACTTTATGCTTTGTTGGTTTGTACCTTGCCATGCCTAATACATGTATACCATTCTATAAGTAATTGTACCTTGATATACTTGTTGTACCGCCATGGGCATTGTCATTGCCACACTCATAACATGTTGGAGCCTATCTTGTTCATACCGTTGTGGATTTAAGAATATTGAAGTATTCACTTCCTCAATTCTAAGTCTAGAGCATCCCTGGTTGTCAATTTATATCTTGTTTTGGGCTTTGTTCCAGGTAAACACCCTGGGTAGGTCCTCGGTGTATGGAAATTTGTTTGGGAACCATGGGTTCGTTGCTAGCATTCCGTCCTTCGTAACTGGAACTTTGGGTTGACACCACCACGCGAGCATCCCAAATCTTAAGGTGGGCTATTTGGATAATTGCACGTGTGGCGTTGGGATTTAGGGGTCATTTTGAAAAATGTTCAAAAACAAGGAATTCAAAGAATGTTTAGAAAAATCTTTTAACTCCTTGAAAACCAAATTTTGAAAACTCCTTTTGTTGAAAATAGAGTGGCCACTTAGTTTTTGAAAAATTCGAAGAAAAATAAAATTGGCTACTGATCTTTAAAACGTTAACCAGAGAAAGAGGATTTGAGGACTAAGGTACGAACCGGGGAATGTGTTAGGCACCCCATTCGCCCAACCGTAAGGTTGGCCTCTACTAATCATCATTGGTTCTTTAATATGATTTCTCAAATGCATGCAAATAAAAAAATGGGAGTGAAGAGTGAACATTCAAAATCAAGTATAAAAAATACATAAAATATGTACATAACACTCCAAAACAAATAAGTGTCAAAAGAAAATTCTTAAATCTTATGGCATGCGATTTCTATCTAAAGGATACATGAAACACATCCTCATGCAATATTGTTTAAACAACTTAAACTAATATGTTTTGGTTAAAAGAAAAATATGCTAAAGTTGCCAAAATTACCTAAACATGGATTGCTAACAAGAATAAGCTAAACCAGTTTAAACAAAATTTTAAAGTAACTACTAAATGTAAAAAAAGAAAAGATGTGTAAAGATTCTATGCTTAAAAAAAAAAGGAAAGTTTACGAACTAATCAAACTAAAATAAAGATGTCTTATAACAAAGGAGAATTTTGATAATCTAAAGACAAAGAAAAATGAAGAAGAAACAAGAACATAATGCAAAAGGTTAGAAAACCTAACTATTTACATTTTTATGCATTTTTATGATTTTTAGGTTTTAACAAAATGAAAAGAAAGAATCGAAATAGCAAAAGAAAAGAAAATGATTTTTAGTTTTTTTATGGTAAAGAAAGAAAAATCCTATAAAAGAAAAATAAGCTTAACAAAAGTAGGTTTTGAATAAAAAGGAACTTTGATTGTTAATCATTTTATTTTTTTTAAGGGCGAATAAAAGAAAAAAATAAAATAGAATAAAATAAAAGAAATAAAAAGAATAATGGAGTTTTAAAAGAAAAAATTATGAGGCTATTTATAGGACGAAAACTAGCTTAGAAAGAATCTTTTATGATTTTTGGATTTACACAAAAAAAAAAGAAGCTCAAACAAAATGATCAAAAAGTTATAAAGAAAATAAAATTTTGTAAGAAAAACAACTATTAACATTAAAAGAAATACTAACAGAGAAAAATTAAATTAACATTTTAATTAGAGAAAAGACAAGTAACAAAAACTAATAACAAAAGAAAGTAATAAAAGAATGCTTAGAAAAGGAGATTACACGAAAAGAAAAGAAGAGAAGAAAAAGAAGAAGAAAATAAAATTAAAAGAACATTAAACTAAAGGAACATTTAAGCTAATATTAAAAGAGCATTTAAATTGTTGCTAGCAAAAGAATTGAAATTAAAAGAAAAAGAAAAAGAAATACTAATATTTAAATGAAATATAAAATTAAAACTTAAAAGAAAGAGGAAATAAAAATGCTATAAAGGAAATTTAAAGCTAATAAATAAAGTGCTAGAAAAAGTAAAATTAAAGTAATGATAGAAGAAAATAAACACTAAACTAAAAAAAATGGAACATTGAATTAATATTTCAAAAAGAAAATGAAATGCTAGTAAAATAAAATTAGACTAACTAAAAGAAAATAAAATAAAATGTTAGAACATTGAATTAACATAAAAGAAAGAAAATAAAAAGAAATGAAATGTTAGAATTTAATTAAATGGGTGTAATATTGACTATTACAACAATTTTTATGTAAGTGCTTAGATTATAACAATTAGCAACATTGTAAATTGTAATCGCAAGAAATATTAGCACTATTTAATGATTTAGTTAAACTTTAATACAAATAAACAAATAAATAAACAAGTAAGCTAAAACTTGAATTTAAACATAAATGTAGCAATTAATAAGTAAAGCAAGAATTGAAAGGAATACGTGAATATTAACCCGATCACTCTAAAAGAGAGAAAATGGAGCTAGAAGGACTGGGGATTCAAACGGAATACCTGGATTGCCAAGGAATCCTCAAATTGGGGGACGTGGGTGAGCAATTTGACCCTTGGGCGATGATCCAAGTTAGGGTTGGGGACTATCGGAGGCTCGGATCTCGGTACCTCGGCAGGGCTTCGGCATCGGGGCTCGAAATTGCTCGGCGACTCGGCAAAGCTTCTCTCACTAAACCTCTCTATATTTTTTTCTCCTTGAAAATGTACCAGAGATATGGTATTTCAGAATTCTTCAACCAATGAGATGCTTCCACGTTCTAAGGCATGTTAGGCCATTTGGAGTTGGCGGCAACCACAATATGAGTTGGCGGCCGCCATGTTTAAAAAGGTTCTACAAGGTTCTATTGGCGGTCGCCACAATGAACATGGCGGTCGCCACTTCTGGCAATGACTTGGGCAACAAGTTATCGATGGTTTGGTACAACTTTATTGGTTTTGAAGATTTTTGATGGTTTTTGATGGTCGGGTTCAATTAACGAGCTTGGATCACTTTTCGAGGATCGAACTGAGACACCATACTAACTGTTTTCATCATCAAATTCACCTAAGATTGGGTGGGATCAAATTGGGGTATCTACAGCACGAAATAATTTTTTCTAGTTCGGAGAATGTGACTTGCCCCCACGTTATTGCCATTGAGTAAAACAGTTGTGGCATGAAGCCCGGTGATGCATTTTCCATTCGCAACGAGTCCCGTGAATAGGTTTGGCGATCAATTACCCATTAAGTAAACTCTTATAATTTTCAGCGTGGAATTCATGTTATGTCTTTGGGTGTATATTAGGTTGGGCATTTTGCACTACATTGCACTATCACTCTTGCATATTCAGCTATCTTTGCAATTATCTACTCATTATGCTATATATTTTAACTCTTGCCTGCCTCTTGATGAATAACTGTTTAAAGTATCGGATATGTGTTGTGGCAAATTTTTGTTGTGAGATCTGGTTAGGAAGTTTGGAGTATTTTACTTTTGAGCTTCGGCTGACGACGTTTACGCCGCAGGTGGAGAATAAGATCTAGAAGAAGGAGAATTCAACGAAGAGTCTGAACATTGGGAAGGAGGGTACGAGAAACCCCAAGAGTTTAACACAGCTCCCAGGGAGCAATAGATTACTTTCTATTTCCTTTTGTTAATCTAAGATACTTGTTTCTTATGCTGGATGACTATAATAACTATTCTAATTCTGATGTTTTGCCAAGCTTTGAGCTTATTTATTCAAATTAAGTACTTTATTATCTATGAATGAATTGTTAGAAAATCCCTTATTTATACTTATGTATGTCCCGATGTGCCCGGAAGCTAGGCGTCACAGTTTGGTATTAGAGCCTAGGTTTAGTGAACCTTTAGGCCTTAGGTTACGGGAGACTATGAGTTCTGTTGGGTAGAAGCACTGTAGAGTGTTTATATTATAGATTTATCACTTAAAATTCTAATAACTTAAAATCCTTACGTAGGTTCCTCTTCTCGATTTTCTCTTCTCCTAGGATGGCGTCTGACGCAGAACCTAAGGGGGGACCGTGGTCAGCATTTGAATTAGAAGATTCAAACCTAGAAGAAATACTCGTTAAGGGGCAAGACCCGATTGATGCTATCCCATTGTCGTGGACCCTTCCAAAAATTGGAAAGTCAATGAAGAAATAGAGGCAAATGAGGCAGACAAGAAGACGATGATGATGAAGGGAAAATCGTTATTTCTTACAACCCACTGGAGGCACCCCCACCAGAATCTGACGAAGATGATGTCACAAACGCCACCATCTACTGAAGTCACCAGAAGCACCGCCGAGACTACCGAGTTACGGAGTGGGTATATGCCAAAGTCTGCCCAAGAACGTTGTGTGAATGGAGAAAACCCAAATCTTTTCCTCCTTTCACAGGTCCCTTGAGAGTTTCAGAAAGGTGCAGCGAGATCGTATTCCGTTTGAAGGTACCACCAGGGTTTAAAGAACGGCTTGAACATATGTTTGGCACTAGATGGCTATAGGCATAGAGGCCAAGAGACGAGAAAGGAATCATCGACCCATGCAACCCAGCGATCGACTTCAACAATCCAAAGATGTACCAGGAGATTCCAGTGGCAATTACTAGCAGGATTCACAGGGGATCAGCTAACATGTGGCACATTAAGATGCAGTGGTGCTGTTACGGCATCTACAAGGCAACCTGGGAGCATGAGACAATCGTCTACCATTTCTACCCGCATCTGTTCTAGTTAGGCTCTAGCATGTTAGGCGCTGTATCTTTTCTTTTCCTTGGTGTTGTATGTGCTTTGTGAACTTTTCTAAACCTTGTATTAACTATATACCGGAGCTTGAAAGATATAAAAATATAAGTGTTTGTATCAAATATCTCTACAAGTTATCTTACGATCTCAAATTTAACTACCCATGGTATTAGACTTTCCCAATGGCATTAACCTCCATTAACTTTTACCTCCTTAGCCACCGCCTTGGTGTGATAGGGAGCCGACCTTTGGCTGCATTGCTTCAACGGTTTGTACGATGGCTTGACATTAAGTGCATGGAAAATGAAAGTAAGGCTTACTCGAGGTACGACAAAGGGAGGTCCATGTAGATACCTCAATGCTCTTTTCCTAGATCTCCACCATTTTGGATTTCTTTTCCTCAACCATGATAGGGGCGAGCAAGAAACACTTATCTAGGTCATCCGAATCGAGGGTAATGGTGTCAAGGCCTTTAGCTGCTTTATCTTTGGTTATACCACCAACGTTCTCAAAGATAGACAAGTTTGGTACTTCGATCACCTTAACTTGCTTTGTAACGACCCGATTCAAACCCTAGTATTAGCAACGGTTAGCCAATGAGATCCTAGGTCGCTAAAAAGGTTAGAAACCCTAGCTCAATTCAAAAACCCTAATTCGATCTAAAACCCCTAAAAAGGTCCAAAACTCAAGAGACAAAATCCTAACACCCGAAGAACCTCCCAACATCCTAAAATAAGTAATTATCATGAAATATTAAATTAAAAATTAAAAATTCTCTTAAAAAGGGTAAAATGACCAAAATGTCATTGGTACACCAATAAATCTTAAAATTTAGAATTTGACATATGGACACCCTAAATTAAAGAATTAAATATAAATAAGTAGCAAAAGACAAAATAACAAAAAAATGACAAAACTTCCCCTTAATGGCCGGTTTTGCCTAGGAGAGTGTGCCAAAAAGTCACTTATTGTATTTTAAGCTCAAAAATAACAAAAAGATGTACAAATCAAGTATCATTATAACCCAAGATTATTCAAAAAATTAATCTATATAATAATATAATATTATAAGCTAACAAAAGCAAATAAATTATTATTAAAGTTCTTACACACTTAAAAAAGTCAAAAAATCACATCTTGTCAAATTAGCTTAAATTGATTTATTTGCCTACACCTAATTAATCAATTATTGTAAGAATTATAATAAATCATGGGAAGGCTAAAATAATCATAAACTTACTAATATAATATGTTTTAAGAAGTTGGAATAATAAAAAGATACACCAAAATAATTTTTGAAACATGTTCTTGCACAACATTGCACCAAAATCCCATTTAATCATTAAAATAATACAAAATCAGCTTTTGAGCCTCCCAAACAGCCCAGCTAAAATCCTCTCTGCCCAAATCTAAAAATGTTCTCCTCAAATACCACCCCCATGCCATGCAACCAATTAAAAATAAAGGAATATAAAAATTTGCTTACATAATAATCATTGCTTCAACTAACTTCTCCTCCTATATAAACTAAGGTACCTTTCCTCCCTCCACATTTTCGGCCACCTAGAAAGTGAAACATCAAATTTTTGTGAGCTTTGAGTGTTCATCAAGTGTTGAGAGAAAAAGAAGAAAAAGGAAGGAAAAGAAGAGAAGGAATCCAAGAAGGAGCAAGGAGGTTACACAAAGCTAAGTTCTAACTCTTCACCCATCATCACCTACTCTTTCTAAGGTAAGTAAACACTTCAAAACTCTTTGATTAGAATCACCATAAACTCCCTCAATCCATCTCTAAAAATAGAACCAAGAACAAGAATCGAAACTATGAAGGAAAAGGCGTCGTGGTATGAAACATGGACTGTTTATATTTTTGTGACATGTGGTGTGTGTGTCTATTGATGTTATGGAGCTTTGTGGCTTCTAATAGTTCTAGAACAATGATATATAAGTTCCAAACCTATGCATTCAAAATGAATAGCTCAAATCTTGACACTCAACATGCTAGGTAGCTAGAACGCATAATAACCTAAGATTTGTAACTTTTGAGCTTTCTGCCCCGAACTCTGAAAAATCATAACTAAATATAAAAAAATGATCTAAGTGTGTTCTTTATGTCTAGACCTATGCTTTGATGTCATCTTTCATCTAAAATTTGTTTGAACTATTTTGAGTGAGTAATACTCGAGCTATAACATTGTTTTCAAAATGTGTCAGTTTCAGACCAGTCAATATTGCAGACCTAAAAACCCTATTTTAAAATGTGATATGAGCTTAGATCAAAACATGAAAGTTGTAGATAACATATACATTTAGTTACCCACCAAAAATGAGCCTAAAATATTGAATTTTGTTAAGTCAAATTACCTCTGAAAGTCATTGTTGTGGTTCATTGAATAACAAAACCTTCTGTCACACATTTTTGTGTAACCAAAAAGCCCTGTTTCAAGTGACCTTCATCAAAAGTGATTTTCATTAAAAAAATGCAGGTAACAAACGAAACTAATTGCTATCCAAAAATCAGTTTAAAACTCCCTTGGATGATCCCCCAAACTATTTTTTAATCCTCTGTTGAAAACTGTTTCTGCTGAGTGTTTGAGGACTGATTAACACATTTTACAAAATGACTTATTTCTCCAACGTTTTCCAAATAACTATCCTGAGCACTATTCATGAGACTTGTAGGGAACATGTTAAACTAAAACATATGTAAAATTGGGCTCATTTAGACTTGAATTGATACCCCAAAATCGAGACCAACCGAGGCCCTTTTTCTGTGATTTTTCAATAAAATGTTGAACTGTTTTCACTTATATGAATTTATCCACATAATTGCCTTAGAATTTGATCTTAGGGTTAAACACAAAAGTTGTAGAGAATATTTTTATCTAGGTTGTGACCAAATATCTGATGCGAACTCTAAATCTAAATAACCCAAATCGCTGCTGTAGTTTGCAAATAGGTGATTAAAAGTTGACTTGTAAATTACTAAGTGTATGATAAGGCATATTTTGGTTATGTGACTTGTTTTATATGTTGTACTTGATTTAAATGAGATGAATAATGAATTTATGTAAATGTATGATGAAACATGACCATGCCATGAAATTAGAATCGTGTTTTGGGAGTTGTACCTCATACTCTAACTTGTGGTACTTAATGTTATGTTAGTTTGTACCTTGCCATACTTAGTACATGTATACCATGCTATAAGTAGTTGTATCTTAAGATACATGTTGTACCACCATGGGTATTGTCATTGTTACACTTATAACATGTTGGAGTCTATCTTTTTCATATCGTTATGGATTTTGGAATATTGGAGTATTCACTTTCTCGATTCTAAGTCTAGGGCATCCCTAGTTGCCAGTTTATATCTTGTTTTGGGCTTTATTCCCGGTAACCCTGGGTACGTCCCCGGTGTATAGAGATTGTTTATGATGGAAATATTTTTGGGCACCATGGTTCGTTGCTAGCATTCCGTCCTTCGTAACTGAGACTTTGGGTTGACACTACGCGAGCATCCCGAATCTTAAGGTAGGTTATTTGGATAAGTGCACGAAATCATTTTTGCTGGTTCAAAGAATGTGACTCGCCCCTGCGCTGTTTCCATTGAGTAAAATAGTTGTAGCATGAAGCCTAGCGACGCATTTACCATTCGCAACGAGGCCCATGGATAGGTTTGGTGATCAATTACCCATTAAGTCTACTCTTATAATTTTCAGCGTAGAATTCATGTTATGGCTCTGGGTGTATGTTGGGTGGGCATTTTGCACTACATTGCACTATCACTCTTGCATATTTAGCTATCTTTGCAATTACCTACTCATTAGGCTGTATATTTTAACTCTTGCCTGCCTCTTGATTTATAACTGTTTAAAGTATTGGACGATATAGGTTGTGGTGAATTTGTGTTATGATATTTGGTTAGGAAGTTGGAGTATTTTACTTCTGAGCTTCGGCTGATGGCGTTTACGCCACAAGTGAAGAACAAGATCTAGAAGAAGGAGAATTCAACGAAGAGTCCGAATATTAGAAAGAAGGGTACGAGGAACCTCAAGAGTTTGACACAACTCCCAGGGAGCTGTAGATTACTTTTCATTTCCTTTTATTAATCCAAGATACTTGTTTCTTATGCTAGATGACTATAATAACTATTCTAATTCTGATGTTTTGCAAATTAAGTACTTTATTATCTATGAATAAATGATTAGAATATCCCTTATTTATACTTATGTATGTCCCAATGTGTCCAAAAGTCGGGGCGTCACATGCTCTGTGGTCGGCTTTATCTTCAAAGCGATGACAAAGCATTGCTTTTAAATGACTTGATCTCCATATATTATTTTGATCCTATCCTTGGTAAGGAACTTTACCATCTGGTGGTAAGTTGAGAGGATTGCTTTCAGGTCGTGCAGCTAAAATCTTCTAATGATAGTGTTATAGGCTGAGGGCACATCAACCACTAGAAAAATCTGTGAGAAATTCCACTGATACAGCTGTGACTGATAATGCCACCCTCTCTTAGATCCTAATGGGCTCTGAGTTGAACCTTATAAAGGGGGTTATGGCCGGGGTCAGGTCCTTCTCGCCAAGTTTGAGCTTCATAAAAAGGTTGGAGTATATGACCTCTGCTAAAATTCCCTGGTCGACAAGGATCCTCTTGACGTTGTATCTCGAGATGTTGAGAGTGACCACCAGACCATCTTTTGGGGGTGTTGAACCCTTTCTAAGTCTTTTTCAGTGAATGAGATTTGTGTGTGGCTAATTTCTAACCTTAGACCTCTTCGATGTTTTTTCGACCTATATAATGGCCATCATGTGCTGCACCTTTTACATTTGTCCCTTGAGGCTGTTCTTTTAGCTTGGGTCAACTATGCCATGAAAAAATCATGTTGATATCCCACAATGAGTGGCTTGTGTAGGTCCTCAGCATAATTGATTTTGGCCAACTTTTTCTTTATGTCGTTTACATCGACGAACTCCCCTAAGTGCCCTTGCTTTACTAGGTCTTTCAAGTGTCATTTGAGCCTGTTGCATTCCCCCATTTTGTGTCCTCTTTTTTCATGGTAGGAACACCTCTACTTATTTCCCTCAGCGGCCTTCACGGCCTCCTCCAACATTCTTACGGCTCATATAAGTATGGCTTATCCCTTATCTGAGGGGGGATCTTTATATCGGCTCCTTGAAAATAGTGTTGACGGCTTCCTTTGGGTTGCTTGCCTTAACCCCTAACCTGGCCAATCCCTTAGGACCATCACTTTGTGATTTCTTACTCGGCCTTCTAGGGCTAGATGCTCCCTCATTGTTTTCTATCTGTCATGCTTCCTTCTCTAATCTGACATGATGTTTAAGGCAAACCATGAGGTTCGAGACATCTCTTGGTGGCTTCTTTGTCAGTGAGGCTCATAACTTGCTTCCTAACACGAGGTTATGTTTGAGGAATTTGGTCTCTCGTCACATGCTCTTCAGCACTCCCACTCTCTAAACCAGGTTCATCACAAGATGAGTCAAGATTAGACTCATTGGGAGAGCTAAAACTCTCTCCCTCAAAAACATGCCACACTTCCTCATTATCGGTGGAACTCAAATCATCAACCATGGTATCATCCACCACAACATTTGCAAACTCTACCAGAGTTGAGGTTCTCAAGTTAAACACCCTATAGGCCCTACTATTGGTTAACTATCCTAAAAAGATCCCTTCATCACTTCTAGAGTCAAAATTTTCTAAGGGCTCACTATCCCTAATGATGTGACATTTACTTCCAAAAAACTCTGAAATATTTGATACTAGGTTTTTTTTCCATTCCAAATCTCATAAGGAGTATGAGAAGTCCCAGGCCTAAGATAAACTCTATTTATGGTGTAGCAAGCAATGTTAATCACTTTGGCCCAAAGATTCCTAGGAACTCTCTTAGCATGTAACATGACTTTTTTCATTTCTTGTAAAGTCCTATTTTTTCTTTTCACGACTCCATTTTGTTGGGGGTCCGGGGTGCAAAGAATTTATGTTTGATACGTTTATCATCACATAATTTCTCAACATCGCAATTTTCAAATTCCTTTTCATGGTCACTTCTCACACAGGTTATGAAGTAACCCATTTCATTTTGAATTTTTTAGCAAATAGTTTTGAAAACACCCAAAGGTGTCATATTTCTCCCTCAAGAATCCTACCTAGGTAAAGCGAGAATAGTCATCAACAATAACAAGAATATATTTTTTACCACCTAGGCTTTCAGTTCTAGAGGGACCCATCAAACCCATATGCAAGAGTTCGAAAGGTCTCGTGGTAGCAACAAGATTGATCTTGTGAGTTAACCTTCTTATTGTTGGGAGCAAGGGGTTGATGAAACGTGTGATTCATCCTATTGGAATTCATGTTCCTATGATGAAAGGAGCTACCAAAAACTTTGGCCAAATGGTGAACTTCATCAAGAAGGTGGGAAGATTGCTTGGCAAGGTCATTTAAATGATCTAAAAGGTGGTTGTCATGACAAGCCAAAGGAGTTTTGGGGTGATGGATAGGTCTTCCCATGAGGGGTTGACCATTACGAAGACTTCTTGAGACATTCTTTTTCATAAGCTTAAAGCAATTATGTCGTATGTGGCCTTGAACACCACAATGATGACATGTGGGCACACCTCTTTTCTTATGAATAAGTCTATCACTTTTGATACCTAAACTCGGAGGGATGGAGGACGTGAAAGTGCTAGATGCACTAATAAACACAACTTTCTTAGGATCACCCGCAATCTTAAGTTTCAAGGATGGGGGATTAACTACCCTAAACCACTCTTATCTCTGAAAGAGGAAGGCAACTCAGTGATGCAAGAAGCCGCTTCACTTCTTTTCATAATGGAACTAGCTTCAGAGAGGTTTTTCTCAAGGTCAAGAATCCTAGACTTAGCAATGGTCAACTCATCGAAGTATTCAAGTCTCTCTTTCTCAATGTGAGCAAACTTATTAGACAAGTTCACTTTGTGGGTCTTGAGATTCTCAATTTCTATGGTTTTCTCACTCACTTCACTTTTAAGAGAGTTCATTTCCTTCTCTAGGGTTCTAAACTTCACCTTGATATTTAGTTTATCTTTCTTGAGTTTAAGTCACTCCTTAACAAGTTTATCATAAGCTACATGAATGGATTCAATCTCATCATCGTCATTAGCTTCATCCTCTTCGTTAGTCTCATCTAGGGACTCCGTGGCTAAGGATTCATCTAGAGCACAACTCACATGAGAGGAATCCTATCAATGGGTGAATTAGAGTAGTCAAAATGTCCTTTGGTCGCCGCTAACACAACAAAGTTGGATTTATCAACCTTATCCTCTGGCTCACACTCATTCGTATCTTTATCCTCACTATCATCATCCCATGTGACGGTAAAACTCTTTTTCTCCTTCTTTTTGTGGGTGTTGGCACACTTGATTTGGTAACAGCTCCAAGTTAACCCGATCAAGTGTGTGAATGATGACAAGGTGAGTGTATATGGAAAAATGTGATTTTATAGAAAATACACAACCTAAAGGTATTTGAAACACTCTTAAATACATTTAAATACACTTAGGTTGCGATAAAAAGGAGTAAAAATGGAGGAGTGAATGCTATGGACTTAGAGAAAGAAGAGAGCCTCCTTAAATATTTAGAAAACACTCCTTAAACCTAATAGCCAAAACTGTTATAGCTTATATACCAAAGAGGGCTCAAACAGGATTGGTTCATGAATTGAGTCTAGGCGCTCAAGCGCCAAGCGAGCACTTTGCGAGCGCATTAACTCATCGACTAAAAGGACTCAAGCACCATGCGAGCGTCTTTAAGCGCTCTGATGAAGCGCTTGAGCGCATAGCAAGCGCTCCTCTCTAGAAAAACATGGGGAACAAGCGCCAAGCGAGCGCCCTATGAGCGCTAGCCACTGGAAATGGGGGACCAAGGGGCGCTTAAGCTCCTAACGTGCACTAAGCGAGCGCTGGCTTTTGGAAGAGAGGCGCTCAAGCGCACAACGAGCGCTGAGCGAGCGCTAAAGGGCACTCTGCGAGCGCCAAGGGGCTCAAGCCCCAAACAAGCCTAACACTGCATGCATGCATTTACAAAAGATTTTTAAGTAAGAAAAACTAATAAACACACAATGTGATCATGCACAAGAGAAGCCATATACATTTTGAGGCTACTGAATGGTGTTTTGCAAGTCAACCGGTGAAGAGTACTGAGATGAGGAGAGAGGAGACACTAGACATACCCACAACCACAAACAGAGAGAAGCAAGCGTGCAGATTCTAGCAGTTTTGTCAAAGACCGGAAATAACCAACTATACTAACAACATAGATTATTTTTATTAAATAATTATTGTATCTAGATTATTAGTACATTGACTATTATGGATTAAATTATTAGTGAAGTATTTTTTTATACTAAATAGTGTTTAGTTGAGAGTAAAATAATCTAAAAATAAATAAAACCATGTTTGATTTGACACGATTTTAGTAAAATTATTTTAAAATTGTAAAAAAATGTGATAGTAATAGTTTACGTGACTCTAAGACCCACATGCATGATGGGATAATAATAGTTTCAAGATAAGGGACTTATGGTGACAAATAAGGGTGTAAAAATGGCCTGGGGCCCGTGGGCGGTCCGAGGCCTGCCTAAGGTCTGGCACTGTGCGGGCCAAATTCAGCCTGAGAAAAGCTCGGCCCAGCCCAAGCACGAAGATAGGTTTTTCGGGTCTGGGCCTACCCCTCTGAGCCTGTGGGTCGGGTCAAGCCGGCGCCCCGCCCGGAAGCCCACCCCATGGTCCGACTTTTGAACTCCAACGGCTAGTTCAGCTCGGCCCAAGGCCCAACGGCTAGTTTTAAGCACCAACGGCTCAGATCAATTTGAAATTCAAATAGACGACTGAGATCAAAGAGCTATTGGGCTCGGCCCGAGCCCGGCCAACGGCTAGTTCTGATTTTTTTTTTAAAATCCTAGAGCTATTTTCATTTGAAAAAATTTATTCGAATTTCTAAATACTCTCTCATCTCTCTACTTTCTCAATTCTCACTCTCTCAGTCTCTTATCTTGTAATTCGATTGCTCGATGAAATTCGGTGGTTCAATTATTTAGTGATATTCGGTGAAAATTACAACTGTTGGAAAATTAAGGATTCAAATTTAAAAATCAAGATCAAGATTAAAGATCGAAGTTGCTTTAATTCGGTTTGATTTATTTTTTGTAATTTTTTTTAGTATTAAATTTATTTTGTAATTTTTTTTAATTGTAATTTATTTTTTAAAAAAGTGTAGTAGTTATTATTTAAAAAGTATTAACTTTATAGTTTTTTTCATTACTTCATTAACATTTTAAATTTATTTCAATTTTATAAATTATAATATTTTACTTTATTAAGTTTATTTATGGATCCAAATATATTTTTCATTAACGAAGAAGAAGATATTTTTGCATTTTCACCAAGTGATTCTAATCCAACTCCCCTTACTCCTCCTAATCTACCCACTAGTTCATTATCATCTACTGCTGCATCTGCATCTGCATCTGCATCTGCTACTAGTGCTACATCTAGTAAAAATGCGTCAAATGTTAGAAAATTTATTTTAAAAAATTTTTTAAAAAATTCTGATGGCACCATAACTGTTAAAACTAATATATAAAATTTATAATAAACTTTTTTCATGTAACGCATCGAGTGGCACTAGGCACTTCATTAGACATTCAAAAAGTCATCTAAAAAATACACATCTTAATTTGAACACACAAATGCAAATACGTAGAGTCCAACGAAAAATATTTTTAATTTTTTTTATGATCATAAACGTGCACAAAATTATGCTGTTAATGATATTGTAGAAAAGGAACATCCATTGTCTATGAGTGAAGAATCGGAATTTGAATATATGGTACAAGGGGTATTTTCGGCTCAATTTTAACATTTTTCTGGAAATACTACTAGAAACAAGATTTTGCAAAAATTTAAAGAGATTAAAATCAAGTTGTCAGATTAATTTAAAATTTTGAAAGGTAAAATTTGTTTAATTTTTTATTTATGGACTGCTAGAAATAATACAGAATATTAATATATTACTGCACATTTTATCGATAATGATTGAAATTTATGTAAACGTATTTTTTCATTTAGACCTGTAGATTTTTCCTATACTGGTCATAGATTAGGAATAGTTATTAAACAAGAATTATGTTCGAAAGATATTAGTTAAAAAATATTTTTTATTATTTTAAATAATGTTTCTTATAGTAATGAATGCGTCAACTATCTAAATCATCATATGGAGCTTCCATTATCTGATTCTTTATTTCATATTCGTTGTTCTGCACATATTTTGAATTTAATTTTTAAAATAGGGCTTCAATATTATAATGATTCTCTTATTAGAGTTAGGCTAACTATAAAATGTATAAATAGTAGTGCCAAAAAAAGTTGATTTTTATAAAAAAAAAAAAAAATAATGAAGAAAATATAAAACTTTAAAAATTACAACCTGATGTAAAACTAGATGGAACTCTACATGTAATATATTAAAAATAAAAATAAAACAAAGAAAAGCAATTGATTCATTTTTTGAAATTAATCAAGTAACCAATTTTACTTCACCAATTTCGGATGATTGACAAAATGTTAATTTATTATGACACCTCGTCTTTCGAGCACGGCGAAACATACATAATTCTGATTAAGGGAGATATTCTAGTCATGTATTCATAGTTACATATGATAAGTACTAGATCATTAAGGGTTCAGAACTTGTTCAAAATATATAACGATTACAATTTCTCTAGAAAATATAACAAAAATTACAATATGCCCATGGAAATTGAACAAAAGAACAAAAATCGAGAAAATTCAAATTCTTCAAATTGCGTTGTCGGGGTCTGCTAGCTCCTGCCACTCACCCAATTCCTCGAAACCTTTTTCTTCTACGGGTGCAACCTCCTCAAAAAACCCTTCTTCCTCACCTGTGGCACGAATGCCATGAGCCAAAACCCAAAAGCAAACTCCCTGAATCTTCTAACCAAACTCACAACAAAATATTTTACGTATATCATATAACAACTAATACAATTTATAGTAAAAGAGACAGACAATTTCACAATTAAGGCAAGACAAACAGATGTAAGAACAATTATATAGGAGCGTGATGCAAATGAATGTGATGCAACCAATTTTATTTTCTAATCCAATTTAAACTTAAGTTATTCTAGGTTCTCCCAAATCGAGGTGAGCTATCATAAATCCCATTATCCCAATCACGCTAGCCAAGTCTACCAACTTACAAAGAGCGTTCCTTAAGCCATTGGATGACTACATAGCGGACTAAGTGTCCAGCCGGATCATCACTGACGGCAAGGGCGTGGACAAGTCAACACCCAAGCTCTTGACTCTCAGGTCAAGGTCAAATGCGGGATAGCAATATCTAGTGGACAAGTCAACACCCAAGCTCTCGACTCTCAGGTCAAGGTCAAATGCGGGATAGCAAAATCTAACTCCTATTATTACGCCATCCGAACCGCCTTCACCAAAATACAAATATCACAACAATGTGCATTTAGCACTTTGGGCAAAAACTTTTCAAAACAAATCAGGGCATATAGCCAATATCACAATATTTTTAGATATCTAAATTTTTAAATATTTCAATTCCATCAATCACAGTACCAATTCTAAGGTTCAATTTTCATTCTTTCAAAAATATAAATAAATAAATTTTGTGAACCCCGTAAAACCAACCCAATGATGATGTGAGATGACATATGCAACTGTTATTTACAATTCACGAGTATAAATTGATCATAGCTTGAGCTAAAATGAAATTTATACATTTTTCATGAAATTATAAAATTATGAGCATAGAGTACAAGTATATAAAGCACAAGCGATAATTCACGAGACATAGATTCAACCTAGCGGACACATTCTATTCATCAATTTTTCGTTTTCATACACCAATCATCTAACATAATTCATTTAAAGTCCACATCTTTATGTCCTACAATGGGACATGCCACTTATACACTTAGCCAATTTAAGGTAAAGGTTCAAGTGTCAAATTAAAAACCTTAACAATGTTTTGGGGAACCTAGACAAGGAGTCATGTCACGTCCCAAACTCCGGGTCACGTGAAAGACCCATAAACAACCATATATGATACCCAACTCGAGAATATACTCTCAAAGATAAACCATACATGCATTATATATAAATGCCAAACGGCAACATTACACGGCACCAACGCCCGAAAACATGTTATAATATACATATAACAAAAAAAACAAAAAGAAAGACTACAGCTCTTCCACCTCTTCAGCACCTGCAGATCAACCTCCGTGACCGGTACTTGAAGAAAAGCAAATCCCACACCGTGAGCCAAAGCTCAGTAGATTCTAAACAACATATGCGATATAAGCTAAGCATGCTCGATAAACAAGTGCAGTTTTCGATTCTCTTTCAAGCCATTAAAAATAGTTTGAAAATCGTTTTAGATCGCGACTCACTAGAGCCAGAAAATAATTTTTTCACATGCAATGGGAAAGCGAGGATAAAAAAACCATTTGTCGACTCATTAGAGCCTTGAAAACAATTCGTGTGTTACAACTCCCGTAGGCCGTTAATACAGTATTTCGACTCCCGTAGGCCGATAATACAGTTTTAAGAAAATTGGTTTATCCGTCCCAATATGCAATACATGCAATCCATAAACACGTACCTCTTCATGACCTCGTTTCAGCCTTCAGATATCGCACACACACACATCCCCATGCCTCATCAAGATCTCATTTCAATCCGTCAGATATCGCACACGCGCACACCCCCGTGCCTCATCAGGATCTCATTTCAATCCGTCAGATATCGCACACACCGGCTTTCGCAGCCTACCTCGTTCACCC
>JAULJZ010150023.1:0-10160 GCA_032270985.1 Heliamphora pulchella | reverse complement strand
TATGATATTTAGATAGTTTACGCACACTTCGATTAACGATTAATTTTTAACTGATCAATTCACCGTCTACTTAGTGGAGGACCCAATTAAAATTGATTTTTATCTTATGTTACAAAATTTTCTCCTCACACAACTTTTTCCTATTGAAGACATACTAAGCATTTTGTTATAAATTATTTTAAAAATCTATTAAAGATAATTAAAACTATAAAAAAATTTAAAAAAAATAAAAACTGATTTTAATCTTTTGCCAAACACCACTTAAGCAATAGAGCCAGCACATTCCTGGCGTTTGCCAACTTTTTTAGGGAAATTTGGCTAAGGTCCTATTTGAATAACAAAATTAATTTTAATCCTATCTAAGAATTTTTAGGGTAATTAGTCCCATGAACTTTATATACCCGATATGCTCATTATATATTTCTAACAATAACGAAGGAAATGAATCAAAAATTTATCTCCTTTAAAAATGCTACCAATCATTTTGAACTGCACAAATCTTTTTTCTTTTTCCATTATAATATATTTATATATATTATAAATATATATAAATATTTATATATTTAAAATCTTAAATGGAAACTATGAAAATGGTGGATCCAAATAATATGAGGATATGATCTTACAAAGCATAAATTGAGGTTAGTTAGAAATAAGCGATTCGGAATCCGACAAAATAGGAATAGATATATCATAACCAAAAATTGGGGATGAAGCAGCCAAGTCGTTAACTTTTTTTAAGAAATGGGACTAAAAACAAATAAATAAATCTAACATGACTAACTCTTAACTAACTCATATTTTTTATTTTTATTGGTATCAATTACTTTGACTTTGAATTTAATTTCGTCAAATTATTTTGAATTGGAATACTTTTAACACTTCATTTTGGGAGTGGTAATTTTCAATATTCGAAGTGCTTTGCCCACGTTAAAATTCTCCAACCAAAACCAATTAAGGCACTGTTTGGCATGCTTTTTTATGTGGATTTTTAGTGACTTTTTTTAAATCTTTTTTGAATCTTTTTTAGTTTTTATCTATATTTTTTACCTTTTTGATTTTCATGATAAAAACGAATCTAAAAGTATAGACAACTTTAACTGGAATTGAAAAAAGTTTATTAAGGAAGAAAAAAATGTATGATTTCTTTTTTTCTTATATGAATTTTTTATTATTTTTTGGTCAACGGTTTTTGCTTTTTTGAATCCTAAAAAGCATTAATTGGTTTTGGGATAGTTGTTTATTTACTCATTTAATTATACTTAGTATTTTGGGGGTTTTAATTAAAGGTCCAAAAGATAAGTTTTGACGCGAAAGGTCCAATTGTGCGATTTTTTTCAAAAATACTCTAAAAATAGATAAATATATCTGTTTTGTGTAATAAATAAATAAATTTATTTGTTTGATATTCATCTATTTAATATGCGAACAGATAAATTTATCTGTTAAATATAAATACGCATAATAGATAAATTTATCTGTTTTCTTATTTATGTCTAACAAATAAATTTATCTGTTTGCGTATCAATACAGATAATGCAAATAGATAAATTTATCTATATTTTTTATACATGTTTTGAAAAGACACAGATAAATTTATGTATTTTTTATACATATTTTTAAAAAGGCATAGATAAATTTATTTGTATTCTTTATACATGCTTTCAATAAAAGACAAATAAATTTATCTGTGTTTTTCATACATGTTTTGAAAATGTACAGATAAATTTATCTGTTTTAGGATATTTTTGTCCTAAAAGAACCTTGCGTATTAAAACTTTTATGCGAATGGATCTTGCTCGTTAAAAATTTTTATGCTGAATAAAAAATAGTAAACGGCCTATAAATTGAACTATTCATTAATTTTTTATAATTTTTTTTGAGTAATTATTTTTAATATTTTATCAACTTTTTATACTTTTCTATTTTCTCTCTCATCGAGACGAGTAAAATAAATATAAATTTCTTGTCAAATATAAAGAAAATTTTAAAAAACAAAAATAAGTTGAAAAAGACTGATAAATCATAATTGTTTTGGATTGTTTATTTTTTATTTTTTTTATCAAGACGATAAAAAAAATTAACTAAAAGATAAAAAAATTAAAAATACAAATTAAGCAAAAAAATTATTTATCAGAAATTAAGCCTTAAAGCACACTGGTGTCTTCCCAAAGTAAGATTGTATTTAGACTAATTTTTTTTTTACGATTTCTTTTTTTGTTTTTAGTAAACTTTTTCAGCATTAGCTCATATTAGTATATTTTCTAGATTTATCTTGTTATAAGAAAATATAAAAATAAAATTTTTTAGTCAAAAGCTAAAAAAAATTCATATAAGATGAAAAAAAATCAATTTAGCAAGTTTTTCGACTTTTTTTTCTAATTTTTTACATATTTAGTGAACTTTTTTCGGATTTGGCCCTAACATGCATACTTTTTAGAATCATCTAATCAAAAGGAACTAAAAAATTAAAAATTTTAAACCAAAAAATAAAAGAAAAATTAGAAAAAATGAAAAAAAAAACATTAAAAAAAAGTCACTAGACTATCTTGTCGGCTAATTCATTCCCCCGAACAACCCTCCTCTTCTTCCCTCCCTTCAAAAAGTTGGATTATCTTACTCTTTCATTTTGTTTTCGTTCATTTCTCTTTATTTTGAATAAGTGTAATTCACCTCGATCATACTTTCATAATCGAAATTGTTATTTTGTAATACTCACTTTGTAGATCATTCGCACACAAAAAATAAATCTATGGGAAATCGCTAAGTATATTAACAAATTAAAAAGCAATAAACAATAAACAAACGAGAATGCTCATTTTTTAAAAAGAAAATATAATTTCGCCAAACACTTTAACGATATGCGATAACTTTGATTTTTCATATGAATAATCTATACATTGAGATCTATAAAATAAACTATTACAATTATTAAAGTGTGATCGAAGTGCACCTTATTCATGTAAAAATAATGAAAAAATGAACTGTAACAAAACATAAGAAGCTTAAACCCTATAAAGTTACCCCCTCAATCTAGTCTCTCCCTCTTGGGTGAAGCTATTCTCCCATCAGGGAACCGGTCCGGTTTAAGGGCTGGACCTCCTAGGGAAGGCAATTTCCTCTATCTCGCTCCCTCGTAGGATTGATATTTATTTTGTTTGTTTCGTTTTTTAAATGTATAATTTTTTTTAAATATAATATGTTGGGAAAATGGTTTTGATTAGCATACATTTTGGTAAATTTTGAGTTAATTTTTATATGGAACTCATACACCGGTTAAGATGGGTCGGGATAGTGTTGCATTCACCACCGTGAGTACATTAAAAAAATGTATTTAGTTGATCAAAATCATTAAGTATTAAATGAGAAAATAATTTCTAAAGTTACGTGGTTGAATGAGGTAATATAAAAGACAATAAGTCTTGTCCCACGTTAAAAGTTTATGTAAAATTTGGTGGGTATATATCTAAGGCAACTTTAGGCTAAGAGTTGGGTCCCTTAGGAGTACCCAATTTTGCGGAAGGGAGAAGACCTACTCAATGGTGGGTTCGACCTTAACTACACACGCGCGCCGTCGCCCGTGGGCCGTGGGATCTTATTTTTTTTGGAGAAAATTTTATTTATTAAATAAATTTTGTAATTTTGTATTTATTCAAATAAATATGTTGTCAATTATTACCATTTTTTGAACCGAACCGATCTTTCCGAATAGGTGCGCCTGTTTGATTTATTGGTTCACACTGGTTTGGGTATGTCCGAACAGGTGCGTCTTCAACCTTAAATTCACATCTCCAGGGTCATTCTCTGTATTAAATTTTTTTCTGTATCTATTTTCGTCGTCCACTCAATCTCTTCAACAAAAGAGGGTTCAATCACTGTTCTGTTCGCCGAGCACGCAAATTGCAATACTTCTTTTGTGTGCGAAAGGCTAAGTATTCTTGGGAGGTAGACGTTCGAATCCGTAAACACCACTGCGATGGGAGAATCTGCTTTAAGGATAAAGTGTCATTCACTTGCGTTATTCTAATTTCTTTCTGTTCCGAATCGAAAGTTTTGTGAGTGTTTTATTATAATTTATCTACAGTTTTCGTCTTCTTTACTTATATTTGCTGCTTTTATATTATGTATTCTAAAATTATTCTACAATATGTGTTAATCTCACATAAACAAACTGGTTTTTGTTGATTTTAAATGTCAGTTTGTTTATACCTTATTATATATATTGTTTATATATATTTATTAGTTATTGTTTTTCCACATAATAAAACTAAAGTATATAAATATTGCACTATCTCCTATTTTTATTTCAATTTCTTGTATTTTATATTTTTAATTTTAATAAATTATTAATTATTATATTTTATTTATTATATTATCTATGATTATTATTAGTATTACTAGCTTTAAAGGCTATTCCTGCTATATTCCAGCTCCCACAACTTTCACAACATTTTTTTTCATTCCCGCTCTAATTAAATAAGAAATAGATATAGGAGACCTCATCTCCATTTCCACCCCCCACACGTTGCTGCCACGATATATATAAATTTTTCCTACTCTTAATGACAAATTTTGTGAGAGACAATATTTGCTTTTATTGTCATATTTTTTTTCGCCCTAATTACATAAATAAATACCTTTGAAAATATGAACAGATGTTTAAAATTTGTTTTTGAAAAATATAATAAGGCTGAAACATATACAAATATTATACACTCTGTCATTTTTTTTTTGCATTTGTTATAATTTAGATTTTTTTAGTTCTAAAAATTCATCAATTATTATTTTTTATTTGTTATATTATCTATATATGATTTTTACTGGTATTACTGGCTTAAAATACAAAAAGTATCCCTGATATATTTTTGCCCCCTCAATTTTTACAATAATTTTTTTGATCCCCACTCCAATCAAATAGGATATAGAAATGGGAGACCTCATCCCTAATTCTGCCCCCACACATTGCTGTCTCAATATATACGAATTTTTCCTATCTCAGATAACAAATTGGGTGAGTGACAGTATTTGCTTTTTTTATCCTATTTTTTCTACCCCAATTACATAAATAAATATCTTTTAAAATATGAACATATGTTTAAAATTTATTTTTTTAAAATATAATAAGACCGAAATATACAAATATTATACTCTCTCATTTTGTTATTTCTATTTGTTATAATTTAGAATTTTTTAGTTCTAACAATTTATCGATTATTATTTTTTGTTTGTTATATTATCTATAATTCTTATTGTTATCACATGTTTAAAACATAAAAACTATCCCCAACATACTCCTGATCCCATAATTTTCCTAACATTTTTCTCACATTTTTGCTCCGAATCAAACAAAAATAAATAAATAAAAGACCTCATCCTAGCCCGACTCAGCCCATTACCCTTCCTACTCCATCCCTCTCTTCCTCCCTATAAATAATCCCTAAAGTCCCACAACTAAACTCATCCAAGCCAACCACTTTTCAACACACTCCAACCAAATTTAACTGCCAGACCTCAGCCATTCTTTTCTTGCCAATTCTCAATTCATTCCCACATCCAAAAAAAATGGCGACGGCAAAGACCACTCCGATCCTCCTCCTCTCCCTCATTTCCATCTGGGTGGTCGGGACTGTCATGTCACAGGCGACGACGCCTTGCTTTACCAAGATGACAGCCATTGCCAAATGCTTAGGTAACCGCAACCAGACGCAATGCTGTTCTTCGTTCAACTCTACCACCACGAAAAACTGTATTTGCCCACTGATAAACGGAATTCCGGCGATTAATTCCTCTAACAATATTGCTGGGATGATAAATGCTCTCAACAAATGCTATTTCTTTAATATTACCAAGAATAAGTGTATATGTGAGTTTCATTCGCTTTTCTTCTGCACTCTTTTCTATATTTTTTTCTATTCTATTTCAATTATAACTTAACATATTTATCAAACGCTCACAACTTCTAATACAAATTACAGTTTATAAGTTATTAGTTTCACCAATGTTAAACGGTAAACACCATATTGGCTTTGTTTTGGATAATTACTTAATTTTTTATTTTATTTTTGCTTATTTTTGTATTTAGTAAAGTCATTTCATAGTTCGGTCAAACTGTTATATTTTTTAACTTCTCTCATTAAGACGAACCGAAAAAGTAAATTTTATTTTCAAAATATAAAAAAACTAAAATAAGCTAATAAACTAAATTTTATGTTGCTTATATTTTCTTCTTTAGTAAACTTTTTAAATTTCTGATTTAGCTTTTTACTTTTTTTTGATTCATCTTGTTAAAAGGATTCGAAAAAGTAAAAAAAAAATAGTCAAAAAATGAAAAAAGCTGAAAGAAGACAAAAAAAAAAGAAAATTTTTAAAAATTTAGCCCAAATAGTTTTTAAAAAATAAAAATAAATTAATGAGCTAAATTTTATGTTCTTATTTTCGTTTTTAATGAACTTTTTCCTTCTTTTGATTAGAATTATTTACTTTTTTGATTCATCACGTCGAGAAAAATCGAGAAAGTTAAAAAAATATGATCAAAATATAAAAAAATATTAAGAAAATATCAAAATAAGCCAATAAGTTAAGTTTTATGTTGCTGTTAAATTTTATATTGCATATTTTCTTTTTTGTGATTTTTTAAATTTTTTTGTGGCACATATCATCGAGATAATTCAAAAAGTAAAATTCAAGAATAAAAATTTTAAAATTTAGCCCAAACGGCTCCTCCCCACCTTTATTGTCCTGCTTGTTTCATGAGGAAATCGCTTACCCGACAAAGAATATTGAAAACTAGTTACTCCAGGTTTTCATTAGAATTGACAATGGGGGTGGGGGTAAGACGGGACCGATTAAGAATACTCCGACTATGTAGCGTTATATTTTTATTTTTTATTTTATTGGGACGGAGAGTGACAATTAGGAAAAAAAAAAGAGATTGATATGATAGTGAAAATATATGGAGAATTATTTATAAATTTTAAAAAAGTGATCATAATAAGTGTTAAAAATGATATAATAGTACAAAAGCAGGACAAAAAGTAATTTTCTGTAATTTATTTTTGAAATCAAAATTATATTCTTTTAACTATGATTTATAATTTCAACTACACCAAATACCATTGCTATTTTTTTTTTTCTTTTTTTCCTTTTTTTTTATGAAAATTCTCATCGAAGATAATAGATCTATTGCTTGCAAGGGCAGACCGAGCGACATGTGCCCACTCAAGTTTTAATATTCTCAATTTTACTTATAAAAAATAAGAATATTTTTAAATACAATCTTAATAAAACTAGGAAGTGCCCTCTCAAGTTTTGTTACTTTTAATTTTACTTATAAAAATACAAATATTTTAAAATACATCCTTAATAAATTAAATTAGTACCCCCTAAATTACCATATTCTTTTAAAAAAAAACCACCTATATTTTGATGGTAGCTTCTAAATGCACATATATATATTTTTTTACTTAATATACTCACTAGATGCATTGAACACTTACACAATATGTATAAATATTTGTACTTCTAAGTATACTAAGCCATAAAAATTGTACAATTATAAGCTTTGTTTAAATATATTTAGTTCTTTTTTTATAAATCACAAATCGCAACACACTTTATGGGAAAACAAGAAGAGCCCAAAATTAAGAATTTTTGAATTACATTAAAGAGGCAAGGCGAGGGCTGCATGGGGACAATGAGAAGCAATGGTAAAACCAGTCGTCACAACGAGAAACAAATTTTTTGAATTTATTTTAATCAAATATTAAAAATACAAAAAAATATCATAACTAGAATTATCTTATTCTAAAAAAAGATATGATAATTCTTCTCAAAATCCAACCTTTAAACCAATTTTTTTATTTTCCTTTTAATACTTTAAATCAAATAGGTAAAAGATTCGTTTAATTAAAGTTTCTTTAAATTGCTAATAAAGCAATAAAAAATATATCAAAATTGATGGCTGTCTAAAAATTAAACAAAAATCCAAAATCTAATTTTAGGGTACGAGTCAAATGAAACCAAAGTCAAAAAAAAAAAAAACTAGTACACCTCCTGAGTTGAGTTTCCAAGTCATCTACTAATTGCCACATTAGTTATGCACATTATTTATGCACATCCAAATTTATGCGTATGTGGTTTAGTTTAAAAACTAGATTTCCTTCTGTTACACATTCATTGAATAAAAAATGAGAAAAAATAAGAAGTTTCTTTGAATTCTATTTTTGGGTGGGAGTTCCGTCTCTAATCTAAGTTTAATGCATGTTTCTATAATCAAAACTTTTATTTTTTACGGTGCAGTTGCTTCGCCACCACCGCCAACTACTCCAGCACCAGCAAGCACTTGATCTTTTCGTCCCATTTGCGAGATCGTGGAGCATTTCCTAGATGACGAGATAAAATAAAACGAACTGTTGTCATCTTTGTTGATAGACTTGTGATAGAAGCTCTTTATAATATTATACTATTATGTTTTTGTTTTCATATGGGAGTTAGCAGAGGTCACTCATTCGTTGAATGACTTGCTTTTCTTTAACTCTTTATCTGATGTTTACAACTTCACATTGTTGTATTAGATATAAAATAATAACAATGTGACTTTCTTATTCTCCTAAACAAATTTACTATTTGATGTGGTACAATTATAAATATTAATACAATGAGTCTCATTGAACTTTACTTGTATTAAATTCAATACTTTATCTCAAGATGAGTTCTTTGAATACAATAATTCTAGGATCATTTAAACTGTTTACTTTTTAAGTTATATAGAAATAATTATTTATGTCAAAAGTAACTCGATTCATATTTCTCGTCAATATTCAGAGCTGAGCTAAACACTTGTTATAGGGCAATTGATTGAGAATCTTACTTATTTTTTTGTAGTATGTACAAATAAATCGTGTTTTATTTTACAAAATAAATGGTTGAAACTTTAAAAAAAGTCATATTAATTTCTTTTCACTTAATTTTTAAGGAAAAAAGCTTATATATATCAAATAATATATTTTTTTAATAAAATAACTTTAATACCTTTAATGAAAAAGTTAACTCTACTCGCAAATAGAAAAAGTCGTATTATCATACCAAACGCTATAGTTTAAAAACAGAAAATAAGAATATGTTAAATATTTTCATAAAAAATATAAAAAATTACCCTATATCAATTATTTCAAATAATTTAATTTTTTATCTTTTTTGAAAAAAAAAACTAAAGAATCAATTTTTTTAGACATTTTGTTCTTAGTTTTGATTATTTAAATAAATTGAATTTGAGTATTTACCTTAGTCACTCAAAATAGATCAATAATGCGTATGCGGCGTTAACGCCACTGTTTGCCTTAGTGCTTGTTTGATAACTTGGTTTAAGGTTGAATTTTATATAAAGTTACTTTAAGTTTAAAAAAATAAAAAAATTAATTTCAAAATATTTTTTTGTGGCTTAAAGTGATTTTAAATTAAAAGAAAATAAAATAATAAGTTAAGAAGTTTTGAGTCAAGAAAAATTTATTATAGAATATTTATTTTTATTTTCACATACATTTTTATATTTAATACCAATTTTATTTGATAAATCTTGGCACGTATGTAAAAACTCGGTACATTTTTAATCATTTAATTAAGTTAATATAATTAATTTATTGGGAATGATAGCCGATGATTAATGTTGCAAGTTTTACGTGCTTGGTACTAGGTTTACGTGAGGACCTGAGAATTAATTTTTGATTAATTCTGTGATGTAAAAAATTATAATTATTATTATGAAACATAAGAAGTGAATGACCATATTAGTGGTCGTTATTAATGTAATCCTGATATAAATGTACTTTATTTTTCTTTACATATAAGAATAGAGAATTCAGTACGTAGGGAATGTAATTCGGTGAGAAGAAATTTTAAAAGAAAAATTAATATATATGATCCTGAAAATCTATGATATAACTATTTTCGAAGAATTAGTTATTTTTACATATTTATATTCTGTATTTATTTGCAAGTTTAAAATTTTATCAATTTATTATTTTCACAACACGTTGTCAGCACGAAACTCTAGCCAATTAGAAAGAAAAGATCTGTCTTTACAGCACCGAGTAAGGTAAAAATTTTTGCATTCAATATTTATATATTAGTCATAATATGCACTTACTACATATGTATTAAGT
>JAULJZ010150022.1:0-10160 GCA_032270985.1 Heliamphora pulchella | reverse complement strand
ACGAAAGAGATGAAAACTAATTACTATGAAAACAAGCTTAAAGATTTTTTTGTTATTTTTGAGTTTAACAAAATGAAAGAAAAAAAAATACAACAAGAAAATAAAGCTTATAGAAGAAGAAAAAGAAAATAAGTACTAACATTAAAAAAAAAGAAACACTAATAAAGAGAAAAATAAATTAATGCTGAAAGAAAAAGGAAAAAAAGGATATTATAAAGAAATTTAAAGCTAGTAATGAAAAAAATGCTAAAAAAATAAATCATACTAATATAAAAAAAGAAAATAAAAATTAAATGTTAGTAAATGAGTATTAAACAAATATTATAAGAAAAGAAAAAAAATAAAGAAAAGAAAAGAAAATAGTGCATTGAAATGAAATTAAAGCAACATTGCAAGAAAAAGAAAAATAAATATAAATGCTAGAAAAGAGAATATCAAGCTAATACTGAAAATAAAGGGACATTAAAAAAGAATATCAAACTAATACTGAAAATATCAATGAGTTCTACGATCATATAATTGCTGGATTATGAATATTTATGATAAATATTTTGAATTTAAGAGGATTAATTTCTTTAACAATAATTAGAAAATTTGAGAATAGAAAAGTGAGTCATTTAAATTAATTAAGAAACGAAATAAAATCTATCCAAACGAATCCTTAAGTTTTTGAACAGCAGAAACTTATAACACAAAAATAGGGACTTTCGGAGCCTTTTTTTCGAAAAACTTAAAACATGAAGAGTGACTGGAACGTGCCAAATAAGGTGGCAACCAAATTTCAAAATTTTCTCACGTAAAATAATATTTTTTGACTAATTTTAAAAACGTAGATAAAGCCTATTTCGGGAAAATAACGACTTAATGCTCTTATTTATTTATTTCTCCCTAATTGTGACACATTTTGTTTGATTCTATAATTATTTGTTTGTCGATTCATGCATGTTTAGATATCTTATGTTGTCATTGATGATCACATGTTATGTTATTAATTTTCTTTTCTTTCCCATTATAGCATAATTCGTATTCGCATAATTAATTATCGATTAAGCATGATTTTAACTATTGGGAATGTGTTCATCAGGAGGGTTGCATAAATAAATTTCGCATGTTAATAATCATAATATAGTTAATTACGAATGGGTAGTTGTATGCCGTGGTTGGTTGCGGTGATGGATATTATCAAGGTGCACTCGTCGTAGGTTGGGCTGGTGTTCGACCTTTGATAATATCCAGTAGCGTGTAGGTTTTGATAAGTTACTTGACAGACACTCGTCGTAGGTTGGGCCGGTGTATATTTTAGGATAACTTATCAGGCAGACACATATGCGTTTTTCGTTGTAATTCTATGATGATTATTTGGCAGAAACAAACCGTAGGCTGGGGTCTTGTTATTATTCTAGGATATCATCTGGCTGGAACCGTAGAAACTTCTCGTGTATTAGATTTGATGTTGATGATGATGCTGATGATGAGGATGTGTTTCGGTAGTGTTCTAAGATAATCCTAGTTGGAGTTAATAGTAATTAATTAAATCATGATGCATTTTGATATATCTGTTGTTTATTTGTTGCTACATATTGATGTGTTTAGCTATCGATGCATACTTTACTTGTGATGGGTCTACTGAGATGGGTCTACTAAGTTCTTCGAGCTCATTGGTTCGTTTATATTGCCCTGGTGATTTAAACACTAAGTTATGAAGTGTAGGATGACGTCATAGAGTAGAACATAAAAGAACAGATAGAGCACTAGTTCATGTGAACATAGCCACTAGAGTCTTTACTATCAGTATTTTTGTTTTCAGATATTTTTATTTTTCATTGCAAGAACAGTGATGTAATAAAATTTTTGTTAAAATTTATTTTATTTTTTAAAATATTAAAATAAGTATTTGCCTTGCTATTGCCTAGTATTTTATTTGTCGCTCTAGATGAATCCAAAAAAAATTAGGTCGTCACAATCATACTTTCACTATATCACTTTGAAGTTATAAAGGGGACAAAGTTATGGGGAGAGGAATATCATAAAACAACTTAAAAACATAAGAGCATGGCAACGGCTGCAAACCCTAGCAACTGATAAGGACGCATTCCCGCACAGACCGCTCGAGCAGTCTGAAAACCACTTGATTATTCAAGACAAATCCTCAACTATTCTTATAGTTGACACAAAGTGCTGCGAGCAACGTTAGATATTTCTTCACATTCCTATGATAATCTTCCACTTGAAGTAAATCCACTCTAAGTCTTGAGATATCCCCAAATCAACATCAAAACCTTGAAACAACCAACAAAACTAAACAAACCTGTGTGACCCATTCTTCTATCTTCTATCCTTAAAGACCAACTGAAGCCGAGTATAGTTTCAGTTTGTTAATGTTGTTGACCCCTTTAGTCAACATTTTAGTTGGATTCTTCGCTCCACTGATCTTCTCAAGATTCAACTGTCCAGTGTCAAGTAATAAGCGAATGAAATGGTACCTTAACTGTATGTATTTTGTTCTGAACTGGAATGCCGAATTTTTAACAAGAAAAATGGCACTCTAGATGTCATTGAAAAGTGTACCTCTGTCAGTTTTCTTACCGAACTATTCCAAGAGACCCTGCAAGCATACATTTTCCTTTTCTAGTCTCAGTAATAATGACACACTTTGCCTTTATGATAGAAAGTGCAACGATCTTCTGTAGCTTAGAGGCCCAACTAACAGTTGTACCACACAGGGTATTGACAAACCCAGTTGTACTCTTCCTACTGTCAATATCACTGGCTAAGTCAACATCCACACAGCCCTACAGCTTTAGTTATGTCCTCATGAAACACAATGATGTCTAAGTAATACCTTTCAAGCACCTCAAAATTCACTTGGCAACATCTCAATGCTGCTTTTCAAGATTACTCATATACCTGCTGACTACTCTCATTGCATGTGCGATATCTGGTATTGTACAGATCATGGCATACATTGAGCTACCAATAGCCGATGCATATTGAACCTTACTCATGTGCTCCTATTCTTTCTCTGTCTTCGGAGACTGATCATTAATTAGTCTAAAATGGCTAGCTAAGGTCATACTTACATGCTTGGCGTCATCCATATTGAACCTACTAAGTATTTTATTCACATATTCAGCTTGTGAGAGTTTCAAGATCCCTTCAACTCTGTCTCTGATGATCCCCATCCCAAGAATTTGTTTTGCAGCGCTCAAATTTTTCATAGCAAACTATTTTAACAGCTACTTCTTTAGCTTGTTAATCTCTTCAATGCACGACGCATATCATCCACATACAACAACATGATGATATAAGAACTATAAAAGTTCTTGATATAGCAACAATGCTTTGCCTCCAACATGCAGAACCTGGTACTCAGCATGAAGTTGTTAAACTTCTTGCACCACTACTTTGGAGTATGTTTCCGACCATACAAACTTTTATTTAGTTTGCATACCATGTCTTCCTTATCCTGTACTGCAAACCCCTCAAGTTGGCGCATGTAGAAGTGATCTTTTAATTCAACGTGAAAGATCACAATCTTCAACGTGAAAGAACATAGTCTTAACATCCAATTGTTCAAGGTGCAAATCTTATGCAGCTACAATTCCAGTACTGTTCTGATTGTTGTCAATTTCACAATTGAATAAAAGATTTTAGTGAAGTCAACTCCTTCTTTCTGCTAAAATTCCTTGATAACCAATCTTGCCTTGTAGCGTTTGCTGCCGTCATGTTCTTTATTCACTCTGTAGACCTATTTGTTATGCAAGGCATTCTTTTCAGCTGGCAATCTTATCAGCTCCCATGTCTGATTTGTCAGCAAAGAATTCATCTCGTTTTTCATTGCCAACTCCTACTTCATTGAGTTCTCGGTTTGCAAGGCCTCAATATAACTCTTAGGCTCACCACTATCGGTGAGTAAAATGTAAAACAAGGATGGTAAAAATCGCTATGGTAGTCTGATGCTCCTAGAAGACCTTTTAATAGCCTCACTGGCATACTGTGCTCCACCTATGGATTCACATTTTTCTTGCCTTCCTCATCCATATTATGTGCAACATTCTTAGAAATGTCATCTAAGCCAATGAACCATTGTTTTTGGCAACACAATTTCAGATTTCGTATTAGATATGTCTTTGTACAGCACCTGTTCATTGAAAAACACATTCCTGCTTCTAACAATCTTTTGGTTTTTGATCATCCTAACATCGGTAGCCAAACTTATCATCACCATAACTAATGAAATAACATTTCTTGGACTTTGGTTACAACTTATTTCTAACATCAGAGTCAATATGAACATACAATGTGCAACCAAAGACATTTAGAAAATATAAATTTACCTCATTTTCGGTCTATTCCTCTTCTAAAATTCTAAGAACCAAAGGCACTAACGGTCAATTCAACAGGTAGGCTGTTGTGTTCATTATATCGGCCCAAAAACACTCAGTCGATCCAGAATATAGTCTCATGCTCCTGGCCTACTCGTTCAGAGTCCTGTTCACCCGCTCAATGTTTAATTTATGGCGTTCCTAGAATAGTTTTCTCCCATCTAATTCCACTAACTGCACAGAATTTCCTAAATCTTCCATCTGTATACTCACCTCCATTGTGTAATTTCAGACACTTCAATTTCAAATAGGTTTCAGTTTTAATTAGGGCCTTCTACTTCATAAAGGTTTTAAATACATCAGACTTATGCTTCAGAAAGTAGACCCATGCCTTTCTGCTCACGTCATTAATGAATGTGACATAATATCTGGAACCTCCAAGGGATGCTATTGGGGACGGTCCCCACACATCTATATGCACCAACTCCAGCCTATCTGGTTTTTGGTATTCTACTGCTATTCAAAAAACTGACCCTTCTTTAATTTCAAAAAATGTAACCTTCACATAAATCAAATTTAACAGACTTCAGTCCTGGTGACTTGCCCTTTGACTGTATAATTTTTATCCATTTCTCGCACATGTGCCCCAACTTCTGAAGCTATAAGCTTGTGTCTACCCCGCCATTAGCGATTGCTACTCTGTTATCTTTGTACTTGAAATCATGTACGAGGTATCCGGTGCAGATACCCTAATTTGACCCCACCTAATCTTAGGTGAATTCGATGATGAAAACAGCTGAAATAGTGCTTTAGTTCGATCATCGAGAAGTGATCCAAGCTCGGTATTTGAACCCAATTGTCAAAATCGTCAAAACCAATGAAATTATGTCGAACCACCAATAACTTGTTACGCATGGCGGCCTCCAACTTCAACATGGCGGCCACCAACTCCAACATGGCGACCACCAACTTGCATTATGGCGACCGCCAGTAGAACCTTCTGGAAGCTTCTTTTGATGTGGCGACCGCCATGTTCATACTCGACGGCCGCCAACTCCAAAAATCTTGACATGTCCCAGAACGTGTCAGCATCTCATTGTTGTAAAAATTCTATAAATGCCGTACCTCTGGTACATTTTTAAGGACATAAAATTAGTGGGAGGTTTAGTGAGAGAAGCTCTGTCGAGACGCCAAGTAATTTCGAGTCCCGACGTTGAAGCCTTGCTGAAATACCGAGATCCGAACCTCCGACGCCTACATTGAAGCCTTGCTTGGATCACCACCCGAGGATTAGACCATCGAGGCACATTCCCCGACTTGAGAATTCTTTAGCGATCCAGGTACTTTGCTTGGATCCTCAGTCCTTCTAATTCCATTCCCTCTCTTTTGAAGTGATCGGGTTAAGTTCAAATTTAATTCGTGCATTTCTTTAGTTTATGATTTGACTTGTTTATTATTCAATTTACTTCATATAATTTAATCATTTTAATTACTTAGTTTACACACTCACACTTTACACATTATCATTTTATTTTTCTTCATTAATTAGTGCCAATATTTTTGACAATGACAACTTATTAATGTTGTTAATTGTTATAATCAAGGTACTTACATCATATGAATATAATTGTTAATATTACATTCATATACTCTAATTAAATAATTGTGCTTATTTTTTTTTATTTTTTTATTTTTTATTAGTTTAAAGTTCCTTTATTATTTTCATTTGTATTTTATTTATTTAATACCTCTTTATTTTTAACATTAGTTTAATATTCTCTTTCAAACATTTACTTTTCTTTTCTTTTTTTTGTGATGTAGCTTTATTTTCTTTTCCTTATAATGTAGTTTTATTTTTTTTCTTAATGTTCCAATTTTTTATTCTCTTTCTTTTTTAGTGTTAGCTTAAAATCTCTTTATTAACATTACTTTCTTCTAGCGTTAATTTTCTTTTCCCTTCTCCCAATATTAGTATAATTTCTTTTTAATACTTATTTTATCTTTCTTTTTCTTTCATTAAATCAAAAAATCATAAAAATGTTCTTAAGCTATATTTTCTAAAAATGCAAATTCCTTCTCTTTTGTTTTTTTTTTTGTTTTTTTTTATCTTTTCTTTTCTTTTTAATTTTCTCCTATCTCTTTTCAAAATATAAAATGTGAATAACTAGCTTTCCTTTTTAGTTTTTTTTAACCCCTTTTCTCTTTATTAAGTTTCTTTGCACATTTTTTTATAGGATTTCTTGTGTATCTTTTGTTAATATTTTTTTAGATATTCATCATGTTAATGATAGCTTAGTGTATTTTGGTGATATGCATATTTTAGATTCTTTATTTGTAACCATGTTTAGGATAGTTTAGTTTATTTTCTTGTTAGCAATTCATGTTTAGGTAATTTTAACAATCTCTAGCATGTTTTTACTCTTTTATTTGAATCATGATAACTTCGGTAAAATTGTATGTGAGAGTGCTCCATGCATCCCTTAGTTAGAAATTGCATGCCTTAGAACTTAGAATTTTATTTATTTATTTGTTCTAATTTGAAGTGCTATGTACATATATTATGTATTTTTCATATTTGATTTTTAATGTTCTTTTTTTTTGTCTCTACTTTCTTCATTTGCATGCATTTGAAAATTTTTATAAAGAACCAATGATGATTAGTAGAGGCCAGCCTTTTGATTTGGCGAACGGGGTGCCAACACCTTCCCCGGTTTGTACCTTAGTCCCCTAACCATTTTCTCTGGTTAACGCTTTCAAGATCAGTAACCATTTTTTTGGTTTTCTTAATTTTTCTTAAAAACTAAGTGGCGACTCCATTTTCAATAAAATGAGTTTTTAAAATTTGATTTTCAAGGTATTAAAATATTTTTTTAAAAACATCTTTTCAATCTTTTATTTTTGAAACGTTTTCCAAAATAACCCTTAAATCATAACACCACAGTATTTTCTGGCGACTCCGCTGGAGACTGATTTATAAAATCAAATAAGAGGGCTAGACTTGAAAACATCATTGGTTCTTAATAAAAATCTTTCATTTGCATTCTCGCATGCATATGAATTGTTATTCAAACCCCTTGCCTGGTCAACCTGATGCCCTGAACGTTCATCTGTGTCGGGAATTGTTGGGAAGGCGGGCAACTCTTACTGACTGTACGCTATCATAGGTATAGTAAAAGAGTTCGGGCGTACTATTTGACCATGTGCTGTATGGAAGGTATATACCCGGCTCTATTCAGAAGGTACCTTGATTCTCGACCAAAATCGACATTTTGCATATAGTAGCTTAGAACCCTCCATTAGGTGCTGCTAACCCTAGTAGGATTATGTATTTTCTTAATTGTATGTTTTGTTTGTGTTTGTTAGGATTATTTGTCCGAATTAGGTTAGTTCCTTTCCCGAGTTCGGCCCGAGTTTTCTGTCATCTCTTATTGTTTAGGTTGTCTTTTCCTTCGGGTTCTTACCCGAGTTTTGTTTTATGCCTTGTTTGGTTTTCTTCTCGGGGTAATGCTCGTGTTTTGTTTTGAGGTCTCTAAGATAGTTTCTTTCTCTTTCGAGTTCTTCCTGGGCTATCGATTTTGTTCTCTCGTTTTGGTTTAGGCTCGTTTTCTTCAAACTTTTGTTAGACCCGTGTGAGCTTATCTTGTTTTTCAATTAGAGTGCTGCTCATTTTTTCTTAGAATCCTAGATCAAATCGGTCCCTTTGACCTAGTTCTGTTTCTTGATAGAGTGCTGCCCGTTTCTCCGTTTAGATAAACCTTCCCTCTAGAATTTGGTTAATTTTCTCCTTAGCTGTCATCCCGGGTTGTCCTATTGTTATGCTGCCCAATAGGGGCATTGCTTCAGTTTTAGTGCTCATGGTTTGCTGTTTTGGGTATCTGAGATGTTTGCTACCTGTTGTCAGAGTTCTGTCCACAGAAGTATTTGATACTAACTATTCTGCTTTTGGGGTAATCAAGTATTTCTGAGCTTTAGATTATTGGGCCAAAGGAGTTGTGTCCAACACGTGTTTGGGCTAGATCAGCAGCCGGGAGACTTTATAAAATTCCAGAACATATCGCAGAACAGTCTGAGATGGCTGAGAACGAGATGAATTTGATAGCCCTGATGAGGGCGATTACTGATATACAAAGGGCCATTGAGCAACAGACCTAGACTCAGATACAATGCCAAGCACAGATTCAGACAATTTAGGCCCGTCTACTGGAGTGAATGAACAAATGGATGACCCGAATGGCAATGGGGAAAATATTTGGGATGATAATCAGGTTCCCGATGGACCACAAGTTGTTTTGCCGCCACCACGGATCCCTCGTCAGATGATAGTTGAGGAAGAAAACACTGCACAATTCAGAGAATCTGCATTGGCTGAGAAAACCGATCGAATGAAAAGGTCCTTAGAAATGCCAAGGGAGTCGAGAAATATATGCTTGATGTAAGGGGACTCTGCCTGTTTCCAGACACCAAGCTCCCGGATAAGTTTAAAATGCCCGACATGAAAAAATTCGACAGAACTGGAGATTCTAGAATTCATCTCCAAATGTATGTTGGTACCCTGTCGCCAATGGGAATTGAAGATCAGCTGAAGGCCCAGCTCTTTCACCGGTCTCTTACTGGGGTAGCCCAAAAATGGTTCCTCTCCCTCGATGTAGCACATACCAGAACCTGAAAAGACATAGCTACGACATTTGTCAGCCAGTACAATTATAATGTCCAACTGGACATGACCGCTCGGGAGCTAGAGACCACTCGTCAAGAAAGCAGAGAGTCGTTTGTGGACTTTCTGACCAAGTAGAGGGGAAAGACAGCTAAAATGACAAATCGTCCAATAGAAAAGGAATAGGTGTGGATTATAGTCAAGAATCTCCAATCTCCTCTGAAGCGTTATTTGATCACATAGCCGCTCTACACATTCGAGCAGTTGTTTGATGCCGGGGTTCAGATAGAAGATGTAATCCAGTCTGGTGATATCGATGAGACCGAGCCAAACCAAAAGCCGAGAAGACCTTACCCATCCAATAACCAAAACCATCACACATCTTCCACTAACCCTGCATCTCGCTCTAACGAGGTAAATTTGCTAAACCCCAATCAGATCGACCAAATTCTTCACCTTCATCACTTCCTCCAAGAAACGACCAACCGTCGCAGCCAAAAACGCCAAGGAGAGTTTTTACTCCCCTTAATATCTCTCTGTCCACGGCCCTAAATCGACTTATCGAGAAAGGGCTGATAAAGATTCTTGATCCAATGCCGCCTTCTAGCCCTTTACCACTACGCTATGATCCCACCTTATATTGCTCATACCATCAGAGCCATGGACACCCAACTGACAACTGTCTGAAACTCCGCCATGACATTTAGGATCTCATTAACAACAAGGTCATTCCACCTCGATCTGCACCGAATGTCACAGCTGGTTTTTAAATTCTTGTGTTTTGCATGATTCAAGTCTCGAGTCAAGTTAGAATTTTGTAAGTTTCTGCTTTGTTGTGATCAGTTGGATGTCGAGTTCGTGGGCACATCTGTTTGTGCACCCTCTTCTTTTACTTTCGATTTTGTAATTTCTGCTCTCTTTGATATCAATGAAATAAACGAATGTTTTGATTATTCTACGTTGCTTCATTTATTTTGTATGCTTTCTAATAATTTTCAATTCAAATGGAATGTCCCCGAAGAATTAAAAGATTTAATAAAAAAATAGAAGAAGAAATGCGTGCCCAACGAATAATTGAAGAAACTTTGTCAATAAATCTGGGTGATGAAATTAATCCACAAATTGTCCAAATTGGTTCTTCTTTATTTTCAGTTGAACGTGAACAATTAATGACTTTATTA
>JAULJZ010150021.1:0-10160 GCA_032270985.1 Heliamphora pulchella | reverse complement strand
CCACCTTTGCTGGCAGCCCTTTACTTCTCCAGGTGATCTTAACATCTTCCTCTGTATCAAGTTTTCTGTTATACTGCGAAACCTTTCTCTTACTGTTCTAACTCTTGCTATATATCTGGCTGATGTAGAAGGTGAACCTCATACAGCAGCCCCCTACTGATAAACACAATGCCACTGCTTTCCTTTACCGTCCGCATTATCAAATATATGACACTGAGGCATCTTGGCAACAATATCTTTCCTCTCTGACCGGTTCAGACACCACCTGGTAGTGCCCCTGGTGGCGGATTCCTGCTTTGACTCTGACTATTAAGGATCATCCTGGTATGCTGCTTGTTGGTCTGTGTCAGACTACCTTCTACTATCCTCATAGGATCATGCGGCGGTTTGGGCGAAGTCAGATCGTATTTTCTGGTATTCGAGGTCATTTGTCTTTCTCTACACTATGGGTTCCTTTTTAGCACAATATCGGGATACCTAGCCATCTTGCTCATTGATGGAGATGCATGAGTTGTAGTGTCTCGATCTTTCTGCTGAATTCAAGACATGGTTGACACAAGATAGGGAAAAGAAAGACAGAGAAGAGGGAAAACAAGGGCAAAAAGGAGGAGGATTTGAGAACCTCTGCTTTGTTTTGAGAAAAATTTCACAGCTTTCTTTTTTTATTTGTAGAGCCTGGGACTTATGTGCCCTCCTTTTTTATTCAAAACTTTGTAATTCTGATCAAAGTAATGACAAATTCCCACTTTTATGTTTAACATGGTTTAAATTTATCCAAAATTTTAATGACTTTATTATTAAAATTCAAGAATTAATTTGCATTGGTCTTATTTAGATTCAAGATGGTTAAGGACAAAGAAAATGGCTGGACTTCCTAAAGAAGCTTCCTACGTATCGCAAAAATATGGAATCAGGCCTTAACATAGTTCGGGCTTGGTTTTCACTTGGGTATTGACACTCTCCTTTTGTAATGCCCTAACTTTTGCCAAGGTCACCTTTTCGGGTTTTCGGCCTTGCGGCCTATTCTAACTTTTGCCTGAATTGCCTTTTGGTTTTCAACTCAACGAGCTTTTATTTTTATCTTATTTTTACCTCAGGGATAGTATTTTTTTAGTTGATCGAGGTTAACTGGAGTGGAGAATACATTTCCATCCAAATCCATGATAATGACTGCACCACCGGTCATGATGGTTTTGATGAGAAACAGTCCGGACCAGTTTGGCTTAAATTTGCCCCTCGGGTCGAAGATAGGAGCTCTAATTTCCTTAAGAACCAGATCGCCTTTTCTAAGATCTCGAGTCTTGATCTTCTTGTTGAACGCTCGAACTATCCTTCTTTGGTAACCTTATACATAGAATAGGGCTTGCAGTCTTCTTTCATCAAACAAGAGCAATTCTTCCATCCAGTTCCTCTGCCATTCTGCTTCTGAGATACTGGCCTCGGCCACTACCCTTAGCGAGGGAATTTCCACTTCAATGGGGAGTACAGCTTCCATCCCGTACACTAAAGAGTATGGCATAGTTCTGGTTGAAGTTCTGATCGATGTTCGGTATCCCCATAGTGCAAATGGTAGATGCTCTGGCCAATCTTTGTGCGAGTTGATTGTCTTTTATAGAATTTTCTTGATGTTCTTGTTTGCTGCCTCGACTGCTCCGTTGGTTTGCGACCGATATGGCGAGGACTTATGAGCCACTATCTGGTATTCCTTGAAAAGATCCAAGACTTCCCATTGGAAATGTGAGCCATTATCCGAGATGACCTCGTGGGGGACTCCGTACCGACAAATGATATTTTTCTTGATGAACTTGGCAATATGGGAGGCTTTCAATACCGAGTAGGAAGTAGCTTCCACCCACTTGGTGAAATAGTCAATGGCCACTAAGATAAACTCGTGTCCATTAGATGCCTTTGGTGTTATTCTGCCAATTACGTCGATGCCCTATACTGAGAACAGCTATGGTGATGTTAGATTATACAGCTGAGACAGGAGAACGTGCATGAGATTTGCGTGAATCTGGCATTTATGACACCTCTGTACAAACTAAATACAATCTGTTTCCATCGTCATCCAAAAGTACCCTTGTCGTAGGATCTTCTTGGCTAACATATTTTCGTTCATGTGTGGCCCACAGACTCCTGCATGTATCTCTTTCATCAGTTCTTAGCCCTCTTCGGTGTTTACACACAGCTTGTTAACCTCAGAAGGTTCCCGTTTGTACAGTTTACCACCACAAAAGACAAACTGCGCAGATAGTCGTCGTATTCCCTTTTGTCCTTTTTATTGGCAAACTTGGGATATTCTCCTTTCTCTATGAAGTTCAGAATGTCAATGTACCATGGAAGGCCGTCGGTGCTTTCTTCAATAGCAGCTGTTATCTCGTATGCCGACTTTCTTTTCTGCTCTATTACCAAAGGTCTCCTTCGTACTCTGGGTGGTATGTCAATCATGGATGCCAGGGTGGCCAGTGCATCGGCGAACTTGTTCTGCAGTCTTGGCACATGGGTGAAGATCACTAATTCGAAGCACGGTATCAGCTTCTCCAGCTCTTGATGGTAGAGAATTAAGGTTACATCCATGACCTTCCATTCTCCTCTTGCTTGCGAAACTACCAATGCTCAGTCTCCAATGACTTCCAATTTCTTTGCCCCTAATTCTAAGGCTGCCTCCAATCCCGCTAAACACGCTTCATACTCAGCCTGATTGTTGGTGACTTCAAAATTGAATTTTAGGAACAACGGAACATGTGAATCATTGGGGATGACAAGAAGGATTCCTATTCCATAGCCATATTGATTGGATGCGCCAACAAAATATAGAGTCCATTTGTTATCCCCAACTTTCATTAGCTGTTCGCTGGGAAACTGAATTTCTGTGTCTTCATCCCCTTCAACTGGTTGATCGGCCAGAAATTCTGCCACTGCTCTGCCTTTAACTGACTTTCGGGTGACATATTGGAGATCAAACTTGGATAACAGCAGCAACCATCGGGCCAGCCTTACTGTCAGTGCCGATTTTTTGAACAGGTACTTAAACGGGTTCATCTGAGAGATGATGTTTACTTTGAAAGATAACATGTAGTGCCTTAGATTTCGGGAAGCCCAAACCAAGGCCCAACATGTGTTCTCCAACGGCGTGTATCGTATTTCTGGCCCGATCATCTTTTTTCTTAAGTAGTAGACGGCTTTTTCGACTCCAGTTTCTCCCTCTTGTGCAAGCATGCATCCCATAGCTGAATCAGTCACTGAAAAATAGAGGATCAGTGGCTTGTCAGGTTCAGGGGAAGCTAAAATAGAAGGGTTTTGTAGGTACCGTCGCACAGCATCGAAGGCATCTTGGCATTTCTGATCTCATTCAAATTCAACTCCTTTCTTCAGCAGACGGAAGAGCGGCTCGCAAGTAGTAGTTAACTTTGCGATGAAGCGGCTGATGAACTGAATCTTCCCCAGAAAGCCCCTGACTTTTCGCTCGGTCCTCAGAGGAGGCATTTCCAAAATTGCTTTGATATTTGAGGGGTCGAATTCGATGCCCCGTTGGTTGATCATAAATCCAAGAATTTTTTCGGCGATGACTCCAAATGCACACTTCTGTGGGTTAAGTCGCATTTTGTACTTTCGAATCCTCTCGAAGATTTTTCGCAGTACTGTAATGTGGCCATCTGGATCTTTAGACTTGACTATCATGTTGTCCACGTACACTTTAACCTCCTTATGTATCATGTCATGCAATGAGGTAGTGGCAGCCCTTTGATAGGTTGCCTCGGTATTTTGCAAGCCAAATGACATAACACGGTAACAATAGGTGCCCCAAGGCGTGGTGAATATCGTCTTTTCTCTATCTTCAGGACCCATTAGAATCTAGTTGTACTAGGAAAAACCATCCATGAATGATAGCAAGGCATGCCCCGCTGTACTGTCTACCAAGACGTTGATGTGTGGCAACGAAAAATTATCTTTTAGGCTAGCCTTATTGAGATCTTAGAAATCTACGCAGACTCGGATGCGGTCGTCCTTCTTTAAAACTGGCACGATGTTAGCTACCCATTTCGGATACTCAGTTACCATCAAGAATCCAGCGTTGATCTGTTTAGCAACTTCTTCTTTGATTTTCAGAGCCCATTCTGGTCGAATGCGTCTTAATTTTTGTTTGACCGGTTTAGCATCTAGGTATAGAGGGATATGGTGCTGGACGATGTCGGGATCAATTCCGGGCATATCCTCATAAGACCATGCAAATACATCTTTGAATTCTTTTAATAAAGTTATTAATTGTTCTTGTTCAGCTAAGGATAAAGAAGAATCAATTTAAATATCTTGCGTATTATTTTCATTACCCAAATTTATTGATAAAGTTTCTTCAATTATTGGTTGGACACGCATTTCTTCTTCTCTTTTTATTAAAAGTTGCTTTTCTTCTGAGATATCCCCGTTGAATTTAAAATCGTCAGAAAACATATGAAATAAACCAAACAAAGTAGAGTAACCGAATATTTCGTTCATTTCATTAAAAATAACGGGGATTAAAACTCGATAGCAAAAGAAGAGAGGGGAGCACCAACAGATGTGCCCTCGATTACAGACTCAAACTCAATCCCGGACTCGGGATAGATAATGTGCACACCATCAGACTCGACGGTTTAGTTCTTTACTTCCTTTGTGGCTGCGTTGACGATGAGTTTGGTGCAATCTGCCGGTGCGCTGAAGCCCATCATGAAACAGTCTGATTCAGTCATACGCAGTTGAGCCATCTTTTCGTTGAACAGTATTCCCAGATCAGTACCGTCGAGTTTGTCAGCCCAGTCTTCCTCTCGGACCTTCTTTCCTTCTTCCTCCAATGTCTCTTCTTCCTCGGTGTCGGATAATTGATGGTTGAAAAAGATTTTCAACCTCGGCAGCTTTTGGTTAGTCTCTTCGTCGATCCATGGCTCTGGAAAGCCACAGTACAGAAAATCTTCCCCCTCCTTGACGAAGTATCCATTGAGCGTCCCGGAATAATGGACCTTCCACCCCCTTCTAGGCCCTTCTAGATCTTTCTCCGTTGGCTGATACTCAAGACAAAAATGGTGTGAAGTCGGCAATACCTGTATAGGTTCCAGGATTCCCTGCTGCTTGCGTCCTAATCCCATACCCAGGAAAAAGGATATTTTTCTCATCATCATTAAAGTTCGTGGGTTAACATACCTTTCTTCCTCATTCATCAGTATTTAAAACTCTAGCAGAGTTGTGCCCTCTCCTCCCTTCGGAGGGTGAATACTATCCTTTCTATGAATGGTCAGAGCTGCCCCATTCTTTATCAATTTCAATTTTTGGTGAGAGGTAGAGGGTACCGCCTGAATATTCAGGTCATGTAGCCATGGCCTGCCCAGCAGCAGATTGAAGGAGGCCGGCACATCCAGTACGTGAAACTCAACTGACATTTTCAGTGGTCATATTGAAACAGCAAATGTCACCAGCCCTAGTACATCTCTCCTTGTGTTGTTGTAGGCTCGTACTACTTGATTGCAGGGAGTGAACTGGTCTGGCCTCATCCCTAAGCAGACGACCGTTCTCAATGGGCAGACATTTAAAGCAGATTTATTATCAATAAGGGTCACCGGGACCTATTTTTTTAGGCATTTAACGGTGATGTGAAGCTGCTTATTGTGGCTTCTTCCCTCAGCAGGCAGATCCTTATCAAAAAAGGAAATGACCTTTGGTTCAGCGGCTGGCAGGATGAGCCCAATCAATTGTTCCGGGGTGGCCTCTATCGGGACACTGGCCTTATTCAAAACTTTTAACACAGTTTGCCTATATTTGTGCGAGGCCATCAGTAGCCCCCAAATGCTGATGTTGGCTTGTGTCTTCTTCAATTGTCTTAACACTGTATCATCTTCCTCTTCCTGTTCTTTCTTCTTTTCTTTTCCACTCGGTTGACCTCTTTCCAATTGGACTGGTTTGAAGTGTCGCCCACTTCTGGTGAGATGTTCTACACCCTCTTCAAGATCCCACAATCTTGTTATTGTGTCACTGCCCTATCATAACTCGTTCACAAGTGGAGGGCTCTCGAATGCCTATAAATCACTTAAATCAGTGATCACCAGTCTTCCTTTTCTCTCTTTGTTTTCTTCTATAGCCCAGGTATTTTTTATTTCCTCCCAAATGTCCTCCTCGATAAAGTTTATCTGTTGTTCCCGAGTAGCCCAAAAATCAGTCCATTCGGCCCCGTCATATTTCAACACAATCCTTACCAGCCAATAAGATTGCATATCGTCGACGTGTACCTCCTCCTCAAAAAGTTAGGGAAGGGTGATTCCATCAAGCATGTGGCCAAATCCATAGGGTCAGGCCGGATAATCTAATGGCTAATCGTCTTCTTCATTGCACTCCTCTTCTTATTAGTAGACTTGGATTAGCGGTTGATACCATTCCCAGACGTTATCATTCCATTCCTCCGTCCTATCTCGACTGCCTCTAATCATGACAAATGAGCATGCTGACTGATCTTCAGTAGACGAAACACGAGGGCGTGGCAGTCGTGCGGAACAGATATGCTGACTTAGGTCCTCTGATTCGCCCAAAGACATGTAATTCACTCCAGCTTGCCTGGCATGATTCGGGAGCGGATTAGTAGTGACATTCGGCTTTGGGATAGTTGATGAAGGAGGGATCACTTTATTGTCAATGAGATTCTGGATCTCATGATGAAGTCTCATGCACTTGTCTGTTAGGTGCCCGTGACCTTGATGGAAAGCGTAGTATTGGGAAGCATTAAACCTTGGTGGTAGGGGATCAGGAACAGGCATGGGGTCTAATGGTTTGAGGAGCCCTTTCTTGACGAGTCGATTCAGGGCGGTGGACAAAGAAATACTGAGGGGGGTGAAGACCCTCCTTGATTTTTGTTGCTGTTGGCTATTGTTTGACTACTGAAGGTTGTTTGCTGGATGGGTGGAAGAAGAAGGATTTAAAAGGTTGACCTCGCCCGAGCGAGCAGTGGGTGGATTTTGGTTGGTTGCATGAAAGGTCCTCCTTTATAGTTTCTGACTGGATGCTGAAGGTTGTTCTCCTGTTGGGTCGTTTCGAGCTCTCGAGTAGTCACATCCAATTAGATATTGTAACTATATTGGCTGATAAAAACTATTGCAATGTCTTTCCAAGTTCTGATTTTAGCTACATCAAGGGAGAGGAACCATTTCTGGGCTGCCCCAGGAAGAGATCGGTGGAAGAGCTGGGCTTTCAGCTGGTCATCAGTTCCCATTGGCGACAGGGTACCTGCATACATTCGGAGATGAATTCTGGGATCTCCGGTTCCATCAAACTTTTTCATGTCAGGCATTTTAAACTTTTCTAGTAGCTTCGCATCTAGGAATAGACATAGACCACCTACGTCCATCATATATTCTTCTATTCCTTTAGCTTTCCTCAGCACTTTTTCCATCCGGTCAATTTTCTCGACTAATGCAGATTCCTTGGACTGAGCGGTATTTTCCTCGTCAACCATCACCTGTCGAGGATTTCGTGGTGGTGGTGGAACGACTTGTGGTCCATCGGGGACTTGATTGTCATGCCACAGGTCCTCTCCATTCTCATTCGTCTCATCCAATTCTCCATTCACAACAGGGATACGGGCCTGAATTGCGCGAATTTGTGCCTGACATTGCACTTGAGCTTGGGTCTATTGCTCTACGGCTCTCTGTCTATCAGTAATTGCCCTCATTAGGGCTGCCAGATTCATCTCATTTTCTGCCATTCCAGCTGACTCAGTCGGCCGTTCAGATATCCTACACATCTCCCTGCCACTAATCTTTCCTATACACGTGTTAACCGTACTTTTCTTGGCCCAATGGTAATCTTGCAAAGAAACCTGGATCTCACAAGTAGAATGACTAGTTTCAGACATTTTTTGAAAGAGTTCAGACAACAGATAGTAAATATTCCAAATACCCAAAACAGCTGAAACTAAAATAATGCCCTTGTCGGGCCCATACCACCAGCATAACAACTGAACATCTGAAGACCCCAGATGAGAACCAAAGGGGATAGATCAACTAAGCTCTAGAGGAAAGGTTTTGTCTAAGCGGACGGCGTTTCGGCAAGAAAAATTATTCTAACCCTACGAGGAAAATTGGCAACGTAACAGTTGGAAAACAATACTTTCTCACATAGGTCGAAAGAAAAGGGGTTTAAAGAAAGCAAGTCTAGACTAAAGAAAATGGGATATAGAATTAGCAACCTGAGCAGAACCCGAAGGGGAAAAATAATCTTAAAGGTCCAAACGAAACACCGGCATGATCCCGGGAAGAAGCCTAATACATCAACAGGGAAGAACTGACAATCTGAGAAGAACCCGGAGAGGAGACAGACTATCCTAGAGGTGTTAGAACGAAACACGGACATGACCCCAGGAAGAGAACTACGGCGTGAGAAACTGATTAGGGTGAAGGACAAAATTCGGGTAAGAACCCGAAGGTGAGAAACTAATCTAATAAAAGGATAACAGAAAATTCAGGCCGAAATCGGGAAAAGAACTAGCCTAATCCGAACAAACAATCCTAACAATATACAACCAAAACATACAATAAAGAAAAACACATAATCCTACAAGGGTTAGCAGCACCTAATTGGGGGCGTCTAAGTTCACTATATGCAAATGGCCAATTTTGGTAAATTTCAACATGGTACCTTCTGAATAGAGCCGGATATATACCTCACATGCCTGGAGTGGTGCAGGACATGGTCAAACAGTACGTCCAAACTCTTTTACTACACCTATGATAGCATACAGTCAGCAAGGGTTGCCCGTCTTCCCAACAATCTCAAAAACGGATTAACGTTCAGGGCATCAGGTCGACCAGGTAGGGGGGTTTGAAGAACAATGCATATGGATGCAAAAATGCAAATGAAAAATTTTATTAAGAACTAATGATATTTTCAAGTCTAACCCTCTTATTTGATTTTGTAAACCAGTCCCCAGCAGAGTAGCCAGAAAATACTGTGGCGTTGGGAATTGTGGTCATTTTAGAAAATGTTCAAAAATAAGAAATTCAAAGAATGTTTAGAAAAATCTTCTAACACCTTGAAAACCAAATTTTGAAAATCCCTTTTTGTTGAAAATAGAGTCGCCACTTAGTTTTTGAGAAAAACTAAGAAAAATAAAATCAGCTACTGATCTTTAAAACGTTAACTAGAGAAAGAGGATTCAGGGGCTAAGGTACGAATCGAAAAAGGTGTTAGGCACCCCGTTCACCTAACCGTAAGGTTAGCCTTTACTAATCATCATTGGTTCTTTAATATGATTTCTTAAATGCATGCAAATAAAAAAAAATGGGAGTGAGGAGAGAATATTCAAAATCAAGTATAGAAAATACATAAAATATGTACGTAACACTCTAAAATAAATAAGTGTCAAAAGAAAAATCTTAAATCTTATGGCATACAATTTCTATCTAAAGAATACATGAAACACACTTCATGCAATATTGTTTAAACAATCTAAACTAGCATGGTCCAAATGAATGAGTAAAAATAGGCTAAAGATGCTAAAATTACCTAAACATGATTTGCTACAAAATAAGCTAAACTACTCCAAATATGCATTTAAAGAAAATAACCAAAAAAAATGCAAATCACAAACATTCATTTAGAAAGAAAAATATGAACATGACAAGTGCTAAAAATGAAAGATGCACAAGAATTCTATGTTTTAAAAGAAAGAAAGTCTACTAACAAAGGAAACAAAAATAAATGTGTTTTAACAAAAGAGAGTTTGAGAAGAAAAAGAAAATGAAGAAGAAGTTTGTAAAAGAGAAAGGTGCCAAATGAAAATGTTAGAAAATACTACTAAAAGAGAACTTAACTATTTACATTTTATGAAAATAAAAGGAAAAGAAAAAAAAAGAGAAGAAAGCAAAAGAAATGAAAAGAATGATAGAGTTTTTTACTATTTATAAAGAAAATTATAATGTAATTTAAAGGTGATAATTAACTTAAAAGTCTTTTTGTTATTTTTGGGTTTAATAGAATAAAAGAAAATTGCCATGAAAAAAATAGGACTATATAAACAAAAAAAAGAAAGTGAAAGTGAAACTTTATAAGAAAAATAAACACTACTATTAAAAGAAAAGTAAAATATAAAATAAATACTTGGAAATGAGTATTAAGCTAATATTAAGAAAAGAAAGTAAAAT
>JAULJZ010150020.1:0-10160 GCA_032270985.1 Heliamphora pulchella | reverse complement strand
TTTGTCATTTTAGCTGCCTTTTCCCTCCACCTGGTCAGAAAGTCCACAAATGACTCTTTGCTTTCTTGACGAGTGGTATCTAGCTCCCGAGTGGTTACATCTAGTTGAACATTGTAACTGTATTGACTGATGAATGCAGTGACTATATCTTTTGAGGTTCTAGTCTTAGCCACTTCCAGAGAGAGGAACCATCTTTGTGCTGCCCCAGAAAATGATCGGTGGAATAACTGAGCCTTAAACTGGTCATCGATCCCCATGGGGGACAGGGTTCCAACATACATTCTCATATGAATGCGGGGATCTCCGATGTCGTCGAACTTCTCCATCTCTGGCATTTTGAACTTTTTTGACAGTTTTGCATCTAGGAACATGCATAAACCGCCTACATCCAGCATGTATTCTTCTACTCCTTTTGCCTTCTTCAACACCTTTTCCATCCGGTCAATCTTTTTTGCCAGCGCAGATTTTCTAGACTGGGCAGTGTTTTCCTCTTCTACTACAATCGGGCGGGGAACCCGGGGTAGCACTACGACTTGCGGTATCTCTAGTCCCTGGTTGTCATCCCAAAAATCTTTTTCGATCTCATTCGTATTATCTGGCTGTCCATTTACACCGAGCATACGGGACTGAATTGCTTGTATCTGTGCCTGACATTGAGTTTGAGGTTGGGTCTGCTGCTCCACGGCTCGCTGTATCTCGGTAATAGCCCTCATCAAGGCAGTCAAATTAACTTCATTTTTTGCCATGTTGGTCAATTCAGATACTCTACGAAGTTTGCCCGATTATAATATTACCTAAACTCGTGTCAACTGTATTCTTTCCGGATCAACGGTATCTCACAGAAAAACCTAAATCGTGCAAGCAGAATAACCAATCTCAAATATTTTCCAGAAGAACTCGGATAACAGACAGCAAATATCTCAGATACCCAAAATAGCTGAGACTGAAATAATGCCCCTGTCGGACTCATGCCAGCAGCATAACAACTGAGCATCTGAAAATCTAGAATGAGGACTAAGGGGATAGATCAACCAAATTTTAAAGGAAAGATTTTATCTAGACGGACGGCGATCCGACAAGAAGATTATTCTAACCCTCAAGAGACTGGTTCGACCTATGAGTCTAAAGGAAAACCGACAGCATAACGGTAGAAAAGCAAAAACTTTTCTCACATAGGTCGTAAGGAATGGGTTTGAAGAAAGCAAGCCTAGACTAAAAAAAATGGGATGTAGAATTAGCAACCAGAGAAGAACCCGGAAGGGGGGAGAAATAATCTTAAAGGTCCAAAACGAAACATAGGCATGACCCCGGGAAGAAGCCTGATACGACAATAGGGAAGGACTAACAATTCGAGAAAAACCTGGAGGAGAGAGAAACTACCCTAGAGGCATTAAAAAAACGTGGGAATGATCCCGGGAAGAAGATTACGGTGAAAAAAACTGATCAGGGTGAATGACGAAACCCGGGTGAGAACCCGAAGGCAAAAAACTAATCTAATCAAAGGATAACAGAAAGTTCGGGCCAAATCTGGAGAAAAAACTAGCCTAATCCGAACAAACAATCCTATCAATATACAATCAAAACATACAATAAAGAAAAACACATAATCCTACTAGGGTTAGCAGCAACTAATTGGGGGAATCTAAGTTCACTATATGCAAAAGGCCGATTTTGGTCAATCTAAACAGGGTACCTTCTGAATAGAGCCGAGTATAGACCTCCCATGCCTGGAGTGGTGCAGGACATGGTCAAACAATACGCCCAAACTTTTTTACTGTACCTATGGTAGCGTACAGTCGGTAAAGGTTGTCCGTCTTACCAACAATTCTCGAAACGGATTAACGTTCAGGGCATCAAGTTGACCAGGCAGGGGAGTTGAAAAACAATGCATATGCATGCGAAAATACAAATGAGAAATTTTATTAAGAATCAATGATGTGTTCAAGTCTAGCTCTCTTATTTAATTTCGTAAACCAGTCTCCAGCGGAGTCGCCAGAAAATACTGTGGCGTTGAAATTTAAGGGTTATTTTGAAAAACGTTTCAATAATAAGGGATTCAAAAGATGTTTTAAAAAAAATATTTTAACACCTTGAAAATTAAATTTTGAAAACCTCTTTTATTGAAAATAGAGTCGCCACTTAGTTTTTGAGAAAAACTAAGAAAAATAAAAAAATGACTACTAATCTTGAAAGCGTTAACCAGGGAAAAAGGGTTCGGGGGCTAAGGTATGAATCGAAAAAGGTGTTAGGTACCGCCGTTCGCCCAACCGTAAGGTTGGCCTCTACTAATCATCATTGGTTCTTTAATAAAATTTCTCAAATGCATACAGATAAAGAAAATTGAGGCAAAAAGAGAACATCCAAAATTAAGTATAGAAAATAAATAAAATATGTACATAACACTCCAAAACAAATAAGTATCAAAAGGAAAAAAAAATTCCTGAATCATACGGCATGCAATTTCTATCTAAAGAATATATGGAACACTCCCACATGCGATATTCACAAAAATAGGCTAACTATCATGATTTAAATAAAAGAGTAAAAGCATGGTAGAAATTGCTAAAATTGCCTAAATATGTATTTGCTACAAAGATAAGCTAAACTATTTTAAATATAAAATATTTTAAGGAAAGTAACCAAAATATACACATTATCAAAATAAACTAGATTGGTATTAACATGAAAAAGGAATGCTAAATATAAAATAAAATATGTACAAAAGAAAAAATTCTACATTAAAAGCAAGCTTACTTAATAAAGAAACTTAAAAGAATGATTTTATAATAAAAGAAAATTTAAGAATTTGAAGGAAAAGAAAAAAAAAGTCACAAAAGAAAAATTATGTTAAAATGAAAAGGTTAGAAAATGTTTATTTAAACTATTAAAAGAAAACCTAACTATTCATATTTTATATTTAAAATAAAAGAAAAAGAAAGCAAAAGAAAAGAGAATTAGATTTCAAAAATAAGGACGCGATTTAAACACTTTTTTTGATTTTTATGGTTAATGAAAATGAAAGAAAAAGAAAGATAAAATAAAGTTATGAGAAAATAAAACTAGAAAAAGAAAATGAAGAAGGAACCTTACACTAATAAAAATAAATAAATTAGCATTAAGAGAAAAGAAAAGAAAAATAAAATAAAACTACATTATATGAAATTAAGATACTAGAAAAAGAAAATTACACTACTAGAAAAGAAAAGAAAATAGAAAATAAAGATAATGAAAGAATATTAAGCTAATATTAAAAGGAAAATGAATGCTAAAAAAGAAGTACTAAAATAAAATGGAACACTAAAGTTTCAAGAAAAAAAAAAATGAACTAGACTACAATTAAGAGTAAATTAGTACAACTAAATAAAATGAAAGCTAGAAAATTAAACTAATGCTTAAGAAAGGAAATGACATTAACATTATAAGAAAAGAAAAGAGAATGAAAATAAATACTAGTAAAGACAATTAAATTAATGCTAGAAAGATAAAAGTAATTAAAAATAACTATTTAGCTTAAATGTAAAATGTAGTATTAATTACTATATTCACATAAATGTAGGTGCATTACTACAACAATTAACAATATTATTAAGTTGTAATTGTCAAAATATGTTAGCACCATTTAATAAGTAAATAAATAAATAAAATAAAAGACAATATGCTTAGTGTGCGGTGTGAATTAAGGAATTAATTTAAAAGACTAAATTCAATAAAATAAATTAAGCAATAAACAATGTTAACTACATAAATAAGGAAAATGTGCAAATTAAAATTGACAATTAACCCTATCACTCCAAGAGAGAGAGAGTGGAGTTTAGAAAGACCGGGGATCTAAATGGGGTACCTGGAATGCCGGGAAATCCTCAAGTTGTGGAATGTGCCTCAGCGTACCAATCCTCGGGGGGTGATCTAAGCAATGTAGGTATGGGAGATTAGGGACTCAGTATCTCGGCAGGGTTTCGGCGTCGGGGCTCGGGATCGCTCGGTATATCGGCAGAGTCTCTCTCATTCAAAATTCGTACTGAAAACGTACGCTGAGGTACGGTATTTATAGAATTCTTCAACCAATGAGGTGTTGCCACGTTTTGGGACACGTTAGGCCATTTGGAGTTGGCGGTCGCCACAATGCAAGTTGGCGGTCGCCATATTTTTAGAAGGATCCACAAAGTTCTATGGCGGTCGCCACAATAGCAGTTGGAGGTCGCCATGATAGTATGTGGCGGTCGCCACTTTTGGCTAGGATTTTCACAAAATTCTATGACGGGCGCCACAATGCAAGTTGGCGGTCGCCTTACTTGGGCAACAAGTTTCAATGGTTCGACAAAATTTCATTGGTTCGAAGGTTCCGGGTTCAAATACCGAGCTTGGATCAATTCCTGAGGATCGAACTAAGGCACTATTCCACCTGTTTTCATCATCGAATTTGCCTAAGATTGGGCGGGGTCAAATTGTGGTGTCTACACTTGACATTTCTGATCCCATTCAAATTTAACTTCTTTCTTCAATAGACAGAAGAGTGGCTCACAAGTAGTTGTCAGTTTAGCGATGAAGCGACTGATAAATTGGATCTTTCCTAGAAAATCCCTAACTTCTCGCTTGGTCCTCTGAGGAGGAATTTCCAAAATTACTTTGATTTTTGAAGGGTCGACTTCAATGCCTCGTTGAGTGATAATGAATCCAAGCATTTTTTCGATAGTGATTCCAAACGCATATTTCTGTGAGTTGAGCCGCATCTTGTACTTTTGGATCTTTTCAAAAAAATTTTGCAAAGCTATGATGTGGCCTTCCCGATCCTTGGATTTGACTATCATATCATCCACGTACACTTCGACTTCCTTATGTATCATGTCATGCAATAAGGAAGTGGCAGCCATTTGATAGGTTGCCCCAGTATTTTTCAATCAAATGGCATCACACGATAACAATAGGTGCCCCAAGGCGTGGTGAATGTCGTCTTTTCTCGGTCTTCAGGATCCATTATAATCTGGTTGTACCCGGAGAAGCCATCCATGAATGACATTATTGGGAATGTAGACTGAAAAGCCATGTTTTTTTATGTATTTTATTCTGGATCCCTGGCATATTAATGAGAAACATTTGTGACGGTTTTGCATTTATAATTTCATATTTATTTTTGTGAAGTATGAATGCGTAGTCCGTATATTCTGTCCAGTATTTGACCCGGTGCATGTTGCACGGAAGATCGGGTTAAAGGTTCTGACAGATTATACAGGTAGGCTCACAATCGCAATGAACCCGGATATTCTATTGGTACGATTGTAGTATATCGTTATAGTAGCTGGTCTTGGCTAGGTCGAACAGATCGAATTCAGGTTTTGAGAATTCGATATTTGAGCTCGATGTGTTAGTACACTTGGAGTGTATTGAGGGGGATCAACGGAATGATCGATTCTATACTGACTATATGAATTGATCCACATCCCGTATTATCATGTATTGCACGAACTCGTAATACCGAAGTGATTGATTAATTGTGTTCAGATAATGTACAGTACTTTGAGTCATCAATGATTGAGATTTCTTCCATGAGATCAACAATACCGATGAGTTGGGTGCTGACATTATTTGTCCGAGATTGATAATCAGCTGATGACAACCACGTCCGATTTAGGTTGAGGAGTTCCCCCCTCATGTGCTTTGCTTATAGGTTTGATTATGGTAAATCTGTACAGTAGATTTTTGGATTCGGCATATCAAAAGGTTAAGCGGTGCGGTTGCGAGGAGAAGATGATAATTAAATCGAGTTATCAGTACCCTAATTTATTTATTGGGAATCCATATCTTAAACGTGGGGAGAATTCAGTGCATTTGATAATTGAAACTCAAGACATAATTTGAGGGCCGAGAGTTCAGTCAGGACCTTTAGTAGAATAAGTTCTAGTTCGTGCGAGAAAGGATCTAACTCGGGGACAAAGTTAGGGATATTCAGTTTTCTCGTACGGTTAGCCCGAGTTCTATACTTTCTCGTGATCTCTCACGTAACCCATTATACGCACGGATATTTTTCTTATTGGTTTCGGTAATTATTTAATTTAATTAGAATGCCGATTTTGTCGCCGAAAATATTCAGGGAATAAATTAAATAATAAGGGGCATTTTAGTCTTTTGGCACACCTAGGGATTTCTCCCTAAGTGGCCGGCCCTAATTAGGGGTGGGGATTTGGTTTTATGAAAGATATATATCTCTTCCTTAGTTTTAGGAAAGAGAATATATATTCTTATGATTATCTTTGATATATGTAGTAATATATCACAAGGTGGCTTTTAATATAAAAAGAAAACCTAAAACCCTAATTTCCACACACCAAGCCGCCACCTCCTCTCGTTTTTGGCAAATTGATTTTTGCTTTTGGAAACAAGTGTGAGAAGAAACCGAGAAAAAGAAGAACTATTCGATCGGAATCGGTGCCCACACACCGTGATCGTCGTAATGCGTTCGGGACATATGTGAGAAGATTGCAAGGTCGTTTTCAACGTATTCGGGACTTCTTGAAACGTTTCAATAAGTTTCATAAAGGTATTATGCTATTAAGATTAATATTGTTCTTTATTTTTCGTGAAAGACGCGCACGTCATTTTTTTCGGTCACGGTATAGGTTCAAATTTTTTATTTCCCCTCCAACAATGGTATTAGAGCCGTGGTTGCATTTTTCATGAAAAACCATTGTGCTAACCTTTGTTTTGAAGCCTATGTCGTTTTGATCCGGTTAAATGCATGTATGAATGTATGTATGGTTTATATCGTTTTTTTTAATCGTTTATCTCGACGGTTTTGATTCAATATTAGATCGGTTGTACGCCTCCTACGTGGGGTATAGGTTTTTGACGATGTAATCTATAATTTTATTCACTTTTTTTGGGATCAATATTGTAATCGGATCACGGAAAACGAGAAACGAAAACGAAAGAAGAAGAACAAGGCTGCGGCGGCAATAGCCTGTTCGGCCAGAACATTAGCGCCATTTTCGGGACTTGTTTTCGGCGCTTTCGGCAACCTTTTTCGACGTGATTTTTTTGCTAAAATTAAGGTTGTTCATTGGCTATCCGATGGTGGTTCGGTGGCGGTTTGACGGCGACGGCAAGGTGGTCAAAACGGAAGCCAAACGGAGGTGCTGAATTTTCGCCACTGCAGAAATTTTGGCCTTTTGAGGACTTTTTTTGAGCCACTTCAACATCGGATTTTGACACAATTTTTTTTGAAGATCAAGACTTCGATGTGCTCTACCTACCATAATTTGTTGGGGGTTCAAAAGTGGCGGTAAGGCGGTCAAACAGCGGCTGAAAAAAGGCGGCGCATTGCTGCCTACACAGCAGATTTTTCGGCAATTTAAGGGGCTGTTTGGGCTTCTTTTTTAGCATTTTTTTGGCATTCCAGCAGTGGTCCGGGACTGTGACGGTGGTCTGGAGGCTGAGGAAAAGTTTCGAGTCTTTGACGGCTCGTTTAGGGTTCCAAAACCCTAGGCGTTTAATTTTTAATTCGAGATCGTCGGATTAAAAGAGTAAATAGATGGACCGGATCATAACGACTTAATTAATATTTATTTTGTCGTTAGTTAATTATTTATTTATTTGTTTTATTTAATTGCGTGGATGATTTTTATTTTATTTTTTTTTCTTTTATGCACGATTTTATTATCGGAAGTATAATAAGAAAAACGAGTTTATAAAATAAATAATCCTAGCAATTTTTTAAAACGGAACAACAAATAGATAATTATTTATTTAATTTTTGTCTTAAAATTAATTAAATTTTTTTAATTAAATCTCGAGTAATTAATTTCTTTCTCAAAATTAAATAAGAAAGTTTTTTTTATTTAGTTTATTATGGTTAAATAAGGAATTTTTTAATTGATTAAAATCGAATTTATTTTAATCGGGAATTAAAATATGTTTAATCATTTAAAATGAACAAAAAGGAAAAATTCTCGATTTTTAAAATATTAATTTAGAGAAGGGTTTAGTCACAGATAAAGCCTGTGATTTCTATTACACGTTTGTAGGAGATGTAGTTATAACTCGCGCGCCGGCTTCGACTTTCGGTCTTCCTAAGGAAAGGGCTATAATCGTGGTATCTCCGGTACGAATCTTCGAAAGAAGTAAATTTGAAAATAGTGCGAAGTAGGGTTCGTTCACATCGGGCTCAGGACTTTGACACGGTATCTTCAAATTAAGGGTAATGGTTATACACTTAACCCGTGAATAAAAATATTCTTCCTAAGGAGTCACTGTTTTTATTTGTGGGGACCAAAATTAATTAGTTATTTAATTTAAATGGAATGTCCTATATCAAGGAATAAAAAACTTAGTAATTCTTTGTTCGTTAATTGTTAGACGTCCACACTACGTGGCCTATTAATTGATGCGACTCCGGGCCGGTAGTTTTTTATTATGATATTTGGTTCCGACAGTAAATTAATATACTGGCATATTTGTTCGGATGGGTGTTGATTACTAGACGTCCACACTACGTGGCCTACTTAATCGCGAACGATTCAGATTGCCAATAATTCTTTTTAAAATAAAAGGTTGAGGGACCCTAATTTGATAAAAGAATTAAAAAGTTTTTTTCTTTTGTATCTCAGGATTAATAATGGGATCATTCAATCCACTTGCGGCAATTCTCAATGAACATAAACTAGCTAGACCAAACTTTATCACATGGAAACGAAACCTCGATATTGTTTTGACTTCTGACGACTATAGGTTTGTGTTGCATGACCCATGTCCTCCCATTCCTCATAGTAGATCCATCGAACAGGAGATCTAAGATTATGAAAATTGGGTGAAGGCTGATCGGATGGCTAGCTGTTACATCCTGGCATCTATGTCGGATGTTCTGCAAAATCAGCATCAGTCTATGGCATCTGCAGCTGAGATCATGTTAAACCTTACAGAAATATTTGGTGATTAGGGTCGGCCAGCAAGGCAGGTGACCATGAGGGCTCTCATGAACACGACCATGGCTGAGGAAACACCTGTTAAGGATCACGTTTTGAAGATGATTGGTCTTCTTAACGAGTTGGAGGTCCTTGGAGCAGAAATTGATACAGAATCCCAAATAGATATCGTGCTCCAGTTACTGCCTGATTCGTTTCAACAATTCTGCCTAAATTATACTATGAACAAATCGGAGTTTTCACAAGCAGAATTGTTAAAAGAACTACAGATAGCGGAATGTGTTATCCGCAAGCCAACCCATGCATTTGTTACTAAAAAGGCTTCTACTTTTAGGCCAAGAGGTGGTAAGAAGAAGAAGAAAGGGTAGCAACAGAAAAATGCAAAGAAGGTTGACAAGGCTAAGCCATCGCTTGCCAGGGCGAAGGTAAAGGCGCCAAAGGGCACGTGCTATTTTTGTCAGAAATCAGGACACTAGAAGAGGGACTGTCCTGACCGGAAGAACAAGCTAGCTGCAGGTATTGCTTTTTCTCTAGTAGTTGAATCATGTTTAGCGGTTGTATATACGAAAACCTGGTGTGTAGATACGGGAGCTACTAATCATGTCTGCAATTCTTTGCAGGGGTTCCACGTAACCAGGCAGCTTAGAGAAGGCGAGGTCTACCTTCAGATGGGGAATAACTCCCAGGTGTCTGTTGTTGTAGTGGGAGGAGTAGTTCTTTATTTCAGTAATAATAAGTGTTTAATTTTGAAGAATATTTTATATGTACCCCAAATCAGGCAGAACTTAGTTTCGGTTTCCTGTTTGGGGAATGATGGATATTATATTTCTTTTAATAAGCTTTCATGCAATATTATGGTTGGAAAACAATTTATCTGTCGTGGTACATTAGAAAATGTTCTTTATATTTTACACCCTGTTATTTCTGCTGATAAAAATAATGAGATGAATAATTTACAATTTTACCACTTAAAAAGAAAGTTTTCTCCTTGAACCAAACGCTATTTTGGCATCTTCGTTTGGGTCATGTTAATCTAAAAGGGATACAAAGACTGGTTGAAAATGGACTTTCAGGTTCATTGAAAGTGGAGGCACTTCCAGTCTGCGAATCCTGTTTTGAAGGTAAGATGACCAAGAGGCCGTTTACGGCCAAGGAATTTAGAGCCAAGGAAGTGTTGGGATTGGTTCACTCTGATTTATGTGGTCTCATGAACATCCAGGCAAGAGGTGGGTATGAGTATTTCGT
>JAULJZ010150019.1:0-10160 GCA_032270985.1 Heliamphora pulchella | reverse complement strand
TTTTTGGGATTAAATCTCAATTAATTGATAAAGAAACCCAATTCACCCCCCCTTTTGGGTTGCCTAATTCTATCACCCTTCGATGACAAGTAGTTCCTAAACTCTCCAAAAAAGTAATTCCCACCATGGTCTAATCGTAGTGATTTGATAGTTTTACTTAGACGCTTCTCCGTTTCCACCTTGAATTCTTTGAATTTTTCAAATCATTCAGACTTATGGTGCAATAGGTAAATGTATCCATACCTTGAGTAGTTATCAATGAAACTGACAAAGTACTCAAAGCCACCTCTAGCCTGGATTGTAATAGGACCACACATATCAGAGTGAACTAGTTCCAACGGTTCTTTAGTTATATAGCCTTTCGCCAAAAAGGGCCTCCAAGTCATCTTACGCACTAAGTAGGATTCACAGATTAAAAATATCTCCACTTTCAATGAATTCAAAGGGTCCATCTTTTACTAGTCTATTTATCTTTTTTAGATTAATATAACATAAGCGTAAGTGCCAAAGAAACATTTGGTTCATTAAAGAAGAAAACTTTCTCTTACATGAAAAATTAGATGTGTTATTCAATTCAGTTAGTTACAGCGTAGGAGAGATTTGAGTAATAATATAAAGATCATCCACTAATGTATCAAAATAGATAACCCGATTATTATCCTTAATAGCCACAGAGTTATTAAAATAAATCAAATATCCGTATTTAACCAATCTAGAAATGAAAACTAAGTTCCTTCTAATAGAATGTACATAATGATAATCTCTCAATATTAAAACCCGATCTCTACTAAAACTGAGAGTGATATCTCCCACTGCAATAGTTGTCACCTTTGTATTATTGTCTATATACAAGTAAATCTTCAAATCACTAAGTTATCGAATTTTCTAAAATCTCTACAATGAATTGCAGACACGATTAGTAGCTCCTGATCTACACACTAAGTACCAGTAGATAACACCGCTAAACATGTTTTCACAACCGGTGAAAAGAAATTACCCTATTTGTTCAGCTTGCTGAGATGAACTAGACATTACTTTTTTCAGTGCCGTGTCTGGTTATAGTGAAAACATTTGTCTTTAAGATTTTTCACACTAATCCGTGGCCTATTAACTACCTTAGAAATCGTGCCACCTTCTTTCTGAACCTTTTTCTTCTTCATGCATTTTGGCCCAGAGGAAGAATCCTTTTCAGGAACAAACAAATTTCTTAGCATTGAAGGAATACCCTTGGTAGTTAATACAATGTCCAAATTTCTTTTTCAGTCAGCATAGTTTGGTCCCATAAGTTTGTTTTATTTGAGTATTGAAACGAGTGGATTGAAAGCCATATTATTCCTGAGAATCACATAATTAAAATAACCATTAATTATAATGAGCAAAATATTGAATTTATTTTAATTTTGTTCTCTTTATCATTTTAAAAGAAATTCACCAGCAGCCTGGCACCCTGTGAATAATATGCTTCGATGGGAGGACGTCTACTATCCATCGTTTGTCTAGACATGCCAATTCTTATTAATTTTACTATGTAGGCAACTGACCTTACCAAGTAAAATTAAATAGTTAACATAATTTCGGTCCAGTATATAACAACAGTGATTCAGATGGAGAGAATACTATTATATACAGTTATGTGTTAACCACCACTTAATTCCAAATCAATCGCTTTGCAATGAACCATTCAGATGGAGAAGTGATCCACATTAACTATTATCTAAAATTATTCCTAAAATAGGTTTGTATTTGCTATACCGCAATTAATCTGTCCAATAGGGAGGAAGGTCTTACTGCTAACAATTTAGGATTTAATTACATCGCCTACAAACTGGTGATGGAGACCGCGAAATTTATCCGTGAATAATTTCCTCTCCCACTTAGATTTTTATAATATTTTTTAAGGTTATAAAATTTTTTTTAATTAAAATAAATTTATTAATTTTAAAAATCACACGATCTGAAAGAATCAAATATCTTTTTGTGTACACGATTCTAAATATTCTAATTTGTCAAACTATATTTTCGTGTTTTAATGCACAACAAATAAAATTTGATAAATGCACAGTTTTTTCTTCAGCTTTTTAGCTATGGTAGTGATTAAAGGTATTCATTTATTTTATTCTCTGTTACATATTTTTCAAAAAATAATAATTTATTTAGATTAAACATTTATTTATTTAATTAATTTAAAATTTGAAATTAATTTTCACGTTTTTTCAAGATATCTAATTTTATAAAAAATCATCTTAAACATGATATTTTATAGACAATAAAATATCTAAAATTTTTAATTAAAAAAAACTTAATTTTATTTTTCTTTACAAAATATTTAATTAAAACTAAATTTTTTGAATTAATTAAATTAACAGAAAAATATAAAATAGATATACATTATCCACGCAGTTTATATGAATATAAATACAAGATATGTAAATATCATGGTTTGATGATCAAATAGAAACTCTGAAGAGTTTCAATCTCCTGTTGAAGATAAGCTATATTAATTCTTGTTCAAGTAAGTTTTCTGTATCCCGATTGGATCAAGCTTTTTTTGATATACTGTGATATACAAATATATCACACAAGGATCAAAACATATAAGAATATCATGATCGCTACCTTCAGGCGGCTTTTGCCGCCACTCCTGAGCTCCGTTTTCGACACCGTTTTTTAAAAAAATAGTTCTCAAAAAATAGTATTTTTGTCAAAAAATTAGAACAAAAATTTCCCAAAAAATAGCTTTTGAAAAGCCCCGAGCCAGCGCCGTCGCTGCCCCTGCACCGCTGTTGCTGTCGCCTTCTATCGCCCGTTTGTGATTTTTTCCGTGATGGTTGTTGCTTCCGTTTCTTTTTTAAAAATAACACTGATATCCAATAATATATTGATTTGAAGAACGCCTCGAAAACAGTCAAAAAAAGTTTCTGAAAATAGCCCTGAATGCCGCCTATTACGCCACCAGTTGCCGCCGCCGCCACCTATTTTTTCTCCACTATTTTGGCTTGGTTTTTTAATGATTTTTGGACAGTATGTTATGGTATGTTTACTGTTTTTTTATACCTTAAAAATTGCTCAAAGAATAGTCCAAAAAAACGTCCTAAAAAATCAACGAAACTGGCTCCGAACCACTACCGGCAAAGCTGCCGGTGGTGGGCTATTTTTGTCCACTTTTGCTGCTATATTTGACTTATTTTTGCTACTATTTTTAATGGATAAATTCTACAAAAACTCACCAGAAAAAACTGTTTTAAAACCGTTAAAAAATTACTGCGATCAATAGCCCGTAAAAACCCAAAACCACCGCCAGTGACACTGCCTGTTCTTCATATTCTTGGATATTCAACCTATTCTTAAATATTCTAAATTGATATTTAAAAATAAATAATTACTATTACAACAAAACATATGTTCCGTAGGCTCACATTCAATCTAAAAAAAATTTAAACTTTCACGATCAACCCTCGTAATTAAAAAAATAAATCATTTAAACCATTCAATCAAACATGAAAAATATGATGATCATAAAATTGGAACTAGAATGCCTGCAAAATAAAGTTAACACAGTTCTAAAAGTACCCGGCCCCTCGATAAATCGTAAATAAAACATAAAACGGCTCTGATACCAATTGTTGGAAGCAAAACCGTCAAGATTATTATTTTTATAAACGATTTTTCAATAAAAATAACTAGACGGGCAATCGCTGAAACATGCTCTAGATAAAACTTTTTGAGATCGAACGATCAAAATAAAACCTGTACCACCACAGTTAATTTAGAAGAATACCTTTCTGGTCGATTCTCCAACTATAATTTTTGATTCCGAGTTGAAGCTCCTCCGTTAGACCTTCTACTGTATTCCCTTATGCGATTCCCGAATGTAGTGTGGGCTACGACCCTTTGAGAACTCGTACGGTAGAACTTGGTCAGCTTTAGTCTTGAAGACAAGTTCAAAATTCGGTTCAGCCTACCCACATATTTATAGGGTTACAGCGAGGACTTATGGAGTAATTATGACGAAGACTTCTAGTGTAACTCAGATACGTATCCAGTGATTTTCGCAATTAAGCAAATCTCTTAGCGGTATCTGTAATTATGAAAACATTGTAGCGGTTTTTGCAGTTTCATAAAATAATAAATTACGGTTCACACCATTAACGAACTGTAACTGCACTCTAAGCCATAATCTCAAGACCATCTTACATTGAGCTCCTGTTATTAAATGTTTAATGCATCTTCCCACATTAAGATTCTTAATACCCGCCAATTAATTTTAATTACTAATAATTTAATTTAATCGGCATCTTTAAATTACTTAAATCCTTCCGCTTAACTTATTTGATCACCAGATAATTGAATCCATCTATAGGGTTTGGCCTGATCAAACCTTATAAGCTTTCCTTGAGGGAGTATTGTCAATCTCGATTATTCGAAACGTGGATTCTGTTAATAATTAATATTCATCATATAAATAATACCACTATCTAACTCACCGAAAATATAAACTCATATAAGATCGTACCCTTTAATGAATTAAAACAACGAATATTAAATATACACAAATCAATAATTATTTTAGAATTAAGAATATAAGCACTCTTCATAATAATCTTGGAGTATGATTTAATTTATACAGTCAATATAAAATTAATTACCCCAATATGTCCCGTTCAATACACACAAAGTGTACTAGCACAGAGAATCGTAACAATAGACGACGTTATTATTTGTTTCTCGTAATCAAGACAGGCCAACTAAAACTCTGTACTGCAGTTATATCGATAGTATGTCTATTTTCATATAAACTGTGAACAAATAACTTATATTCGGCATGAATCTAAAATCTGATCTTCTGTGTGTAAGCCATACTCTACATACTAGATTAAATACTATACAGGATAAAGGACATCAATGCATAACATCTCAAGAAATAATATTACATGCATTGCTCATTAAGATTCTCATAAAATAAAAAATTAATTTTATTAAAATAAAATTAAATACTAAAAATATGATTTTCAGTATACAACCTTAACAGTGTGGGTTGCGATACTTCGAGAAATGATACCTGCAGAACCTGGACAACCATAGTCTTGAAAGGCAACTTCTGAATTTGGTTCAGCCTACCCGCATATTTATAAGCTACATTAAGGACATGCGGAGTAATTATAACATAGACTTCTAGTGTAATCCAGATACTCTTCCAGCGATTTCTGTAAATATGATAACTTCTCATCGATTTCTGTAATTATGATAACCTTGCAGCGATTTCTGTAATTTTTATAAAACACTAAATTACAGTTCATACCACTAAAGAACTCTAACTACACCCTTAGCCATAATCTCAAGATCAATTTGCATTGAACTCCTATTATTAAATGCTTAACTCATCTCCCCACGTTCGAATTTTCGATACCTGCCAATTAAATTTAATTACTGACAATTTAATTTAACTGGCATCTTTAAAATTCTTAAAACTCTTCTGCTTAACTTATTTTGCTGCAGAATAATTAAATCCACCTGCAGAGTTTGGCCCAATCAAAATTTATAAGTTTTCTTAAGGGATATCGTCAATCCCGAACAATCGAGACGTAAATTTCGTCAATAATTAATATTTACCATATAATTAATATCGCTATCTAACTCACTGGGACTATTGACCCATAAAAGATTACAACCTCTAATGAATCAAAATAACGAATATTAAATACATACAAATAATAAAATTTTCAAGATTAAGAGTGTAAGCACTCTTCATAATAACGTTGAGGTGCGATTTAATTTATGTAGCCAGTATAAAATTAATTACCAAAATGTGGTCATGTTCAATACACACAAAATGTACTAACACAGCGAGTCGGAACAATAGACGACGCTATTATTTATTTTCTGTAACCAAGAAAGGCCTACTAAAATTTTATGCTACCGTCGTACCGATAGTTTGTCCAATTCTATCTAAACTGTGAACAACAAACTTATATTCTGTAAGAACCTATAATCTAGTCTTTTGTGTGTAAACCGTACTCTACACATCAGATTAAATATTGTACAGAATAAAGGACATCTATGCATAGAATTTAAAAAAATGATATTGCATGCATTGCTTATCAAGATTCTCATAAAATAAAAAATTAATTTTATTAAGATAAAATTAAATATTAAAACCAAATAAAATTCATAATTTTTAGTATACAACCTTAACAATCTCCCACTTATACTCAAAACTATCTTTCCATACATCTGACTCCTATGCCCTCTACATCACTGTCAAAAGTCTTAGCCAGTAGGCTCTTTGTAAAAAAATTTGCAAGGTTGTCCCCTAATATAATTTTTGTCACAACAATATCACCCCTTCGTATAATTTCTAGTATTAGGTGATACTTATGCTCAATATGCTTTTTTTTTCTTGTGGACTCTTGGCTTCTTTGAGTTTGCAACTGCTCCACTACTGTCACAATAAAGTGTAATAGCCGACTGAACTTAAGGTACCACATCTAGATCTAACAGGAAGTTCTTAAGTCAAACGGCCACCTTGGCTGCTTCAGAAGCTGCCACATACTCGGCCTCCATGGTTGAATCAGCAATGCAGGACTACTTGATACTTCTCTAACTTACAACTCCACATCCCAAGGTAAACATATATCTTGAGGTAGACTTACGAAAATCTTTGTCCGACAAGATATCTGACTGTGTGTACCCTAAACGTACTAAACTGTTTGCCTGGTAAACCAACATTTAATTCTTAGTCCTTTTTAGGTACTTGATTATATTCTTTATCGTAGTCCAATGCTTTTGTCTTGAGTTAGACTGATATCTACTAACCATACCAACGGCAAAGCAAATGTCGGGTCAAGTACAAAGTATAGCATACATTAGGCTTCCTACTTTGAAAGTATAAGGAACTGCCTTCATCTTCTCTATCTAATCAGGTGTCTAAGGATATTAATCCCTGCATAGAGTAGTTCCATGCCTGAAAAGGAGAAACCCTTTCTTGGAATCCTATATGCTAAAATGAGCACTGATATCATCGATATACTTTGTTTGTGATAAGCCCAACATCCTTTGTTTCTGATCTCGTAAAAGCTTGATCCCAAGAATGCGACTGGCTTCTTCCAAGTCCTTCATATTGAATTGCCCAGATAACTATACTTTTATAGAAGATAACACCTCCACATAGTTTTTGATGAGCAAAATATCATCTACATATAGTACAGAAAGATTACCACGATTCCGTTACGCTTCTTGTATACACAGGACTCATCTGGACTTTGATCAAAACCATAAGATTTTATGGCTTGATCAAATCAAGTATTATAAAACCTCGATGTTTGCTTAAGTCCATAAATAGATTTATTAAGCTTGCACAACATGTGCTCCTGACCCTTTGCTATAAAATCATCTCGTTGTACCATGTAGATACACTTGTCAAGACTTTCTTTAAAGAAAGCTAGCCTGAAATCTATTTGTTAAATTTTGTAATCAAAATGAGCCACAACAGATAAGAGAATCCGGATAGACTTAATCATAGCTACCGACGAAAAAGTTTTCTCATAATCGATCCCTTCTTTCTAAATGAACCCTTTGCAATAAGCATAACTTTAAAAGTTTCAACATTTTCGTCTGCTCCTCTCTTCCTCTTACAGATCCACTTACATCTAATGGGTTTTATCCCTTCAGTTGGTTCTATAAGTTCCCATACTTGATTAGAATACATAGATTTCATCTCTGAATTCATAGCTTTTTTCCAAAGATCTACATTTTTGTCCTAAAGTGCTTCATTATAGTTACAGGGTTCGATATCTAGTTTTGCTAAGATCTTATCAAAAGACACTCCCAAGAACATATATTGATCTGATTGATGAATAACCCTCTCACTTCAATGAGGCACTACCTACGTCTGTGTACTAGCAGTAACATGCTGTGCAGAATCTGAACACTGTGCACCATTACCTACATACTCGTCAGGCATGTTAATGGTAGCACCTTGATCAGGATCTGCACCTGTCTCAATAATCCACCCTTGGTTTTCCTGGGATACCCAACAAAGAAACAAACTTTGGTCATCGGTTCTAACTTATCCGCGTTCTCTTTCAGCACATGTGCTGGACACCCCAAAATCTGATTATGTCTTAGATTAGACTTACGCCCGGTCCACAATTCTATGGGACTAAAAAGTACTGACTTAGAAGATATCAAGTTCAGAATGTAAGCCGTTGTCTCTAATGCAAGTTTCCAAAATGAATCAGGTAATCCTGAATCACTCATCATTAACCTTACCATCTCCATAAGAATCATATTCCTTCTTTTTGTTATGCCATTCCGCTGTGGAATGTCTAGTGCAGTTAACTAGGATATAATCTTTTCTGACGATAAATAGTCCCTAAACTCTCCAAAGAGGTACTCCCCACTATGGTTGAATCGTAGTGCTTTAATACTTTTACCTAGACGCTTCTCTACTTCAGCCTTGAATTCTTTAAATTTCTCAAAACATTCAGACTTACGGTGCATCAGGTAATTGTATCCATACCTTGAGTAGTCATCAATAAAACTAACGAAGTACTCAAAATAATCTCTATCCTGGATAGTCATAGGACCACATACATCAGAGTAAACTAATTTCAACGGTTCTTTAGCTCTATAGCCTTTGGCTAAGAAGGGCCTCTTAGTCATCTTACCCTCTAAAAGCAGGACTCACAGACTGAAAGTGCCTCCACTTCTAATGAACTCAAATGTTCATCTTCTACTAGTCTATTTATCATTTTTAAATTAATATGACCCAACCGTAAGTACCAAAGAAACGTTTGGTTCATTAAAAAATAAACATTTCTCTTATTAGTAAATTAGATGTGTTATCCGATTCAATTAGTTGTAGTGTAGGAGAGATAAAAGATATAATATACAGATCATTCACCAATGTACCAGAATAAATAAAACGTTTATTTTTCTTAATAACCACAGAGTCATTAAAACTAGCAGAATATTTGTCCTTTATTAAATTAGAAACAGAAATTAAATATTTTCTGATAGAAAGTACATAAAGATAATTTTTTAAAATTAAAATTCTATCTCTACTAAAGCTGAGAATGACATCTCCTACTGTAACTGCTGTCACCCTGGTATTATAGCCCACATGTAGGTAAATTTTCTATCATTGAGCTACCTGGTTTTCTGAAACTCCTGCAAAGAGTTGTAGACATAATTAGTGGCTTCCGTATCTACACACCAGGTACCAGTTGATAACACCGCTAAATATGTTTTAACCACTAGTGAACAGAAATTACCTTGCTTATTCTGCTTACTAAGAAAAATTGGACACTGCTTTTTTCAATGCCCAAACTGGTTATAGTGATAGAACCTGCCTCTCGACTTCTTCACACTTGTTTTTGGCTCCTTAGCTTCTTTTGGACCCGTGCCTCCTAATTTTTGAATCTTTTTCTTCTTCTTACCTTTCAACTTAGAGGAAGAACCTTTTTCAACCACATGCACAGTATTTGGCTTTTTAAGAACACTCTCGACTGCTTGAATTTTTTTAAGAAATTCTACCAATGAAAAGCTGAGCTTATTAATGGAATAATTCAGGTAGAACTGCTTAAAACTATCAGGCAGTGACTAGAGTATGATATCGACCTGGATTTTTTCATCAATCTCAGCTCCTAAGATCTCCAGTTCATTTAGAGCATGATCCCTAACTGGGGTGCCTTTAGCCGTGCTTGTATTCATCAGAGATTTTATGGCCGAGGTGCCTAGCAGCACGATTTTGATCACCAAATAGTTCTTTGAGGGTCATAATCATGTCATAGGCACTGGACATAAACTGATGCTGATGCTGAAAAGCATTTGATATGGAAGCCAAAATATAACAACAAGCCATCTGATCAGTTTTTTGCCATTTCTAAAAAGCTTGGGTTTCCTATTCGGTCGCCTCTTAACAGGTATTGGTGGACAAATCTCGAATAATACAAATTTGTAGTCCTCAACAGTTAAGACAATATCCATGTTTCTTTTCTAGTCTACATAGTGTGGTCCCATTAATTTGTTTTCTTTGAGTATGATCGTGAGTGGATTGAAAGCCATTTTAATCTTGAGAATAATATAATTAAAATAACCGTTAATTATGACGAGTAAAATTTTGAATTTATTTTAAAATTGGTTCCCTCTACCATTTAAAA